>JAUTXX010000039.1:379532-392064 GCA_032273605.1 Panulirus laevicauda
AGGGTTTTAACTTCCGAAGTGGAACAGGAGGGCGTTACACAGCACCCGTACACGTCAACACTTTTCCATCTGCTGGAGTTGTCTGCGTGTTGCGTGAGCATGTCATCGTCCCAGCCATTCAAAAGTTGCACAACATCCATTGAACTCTGGCCTTGACGGCTCCATAGGAACACAATGGCTAACCAGCGGTTTGAGAACAACGTCGGCTCGTATTGTCTACAGTAATGTGGTTTGATATACACCCGAGACTGCCGCAGCGACAAGGTTCTTGCTTGTTACACACACACACACACACACACACACGATAACTGTCGCAATTGTAGTACCTTATAACACGTAGTTTACGACAGAGCACTGTACGAAAATCGTAATTTCACGCACTCAAAGTAGTCATTCATCGTTTCAGTATGTAAGATGCAGTCATCTAGCGACGTGTAGAATTTGTGCATTTTGATGTATGGTTCAAAGCGTTGCCTCAGGGAAAACAATGGATGATGAATTCGTTATTCCAACAGGAATTTGTGATCTCGCACTACACACCAAACTGGTACTGGACAATGGCCAACAGACAGACAAAGAGTGTAGGATTTACGGTAGGATAGGGTGTCTCAGAACCAGATCCCGACCGAGATTGAGTCATGGCCATGGGAAATCTTTAAACTGCAGTTGAATTCATACTCTTTTTTTTTTTTTGCGTGTATTTGCTGGCGTATATGACATTTGTTGCACAGCCGACAGAGAACTATATATTCCTAAAATTATGAAGTTTATGAACTAAAAGGATGGTGATGTGTCATCTATTGTAAGTAATGTTTAACACTATCATGTTGACTAGGTGGCTTAAGTAATCTCTGGTGAGCAGGCAACTGTTATCGTTCATCAAAACCAACAGCCTTGTCAAGTTACTCAATCATCATTATATCACTTCACATATTCAGTTCATTTCGGTGACTAACGTCTTGTACGAAGTTGATCCGATATCAAAAGCAAAATCAGAAAATGTAAAACAAAGTCACACTCCTCGGAGATTTCATCGTTCCATTATACTTTTGGTCTCCGAGAAGTGTCGTTTTATCTTCATGCATAAATGCGACAATGCGATGATTGGAAGTTCGTGAATCCGTCACGGAGGAATGCTACCTGCAACAACACTGTGATCAAGTGTCTACTAACGCGTTTTATTGAAACATTATTCGTTCGACTAGAAATACACATGGAACACAAGGCTGAATAGACCAAAGATATTTGTTTTATCTATTCAGACTGCATGTTATTTTCAATTCTCACTTGTTCTATGGGAACAACGACGCTACTAAAATGAGACCTACTCACATGCCTCCCTGTTTACTGAAAGGCAGGTCGCTAGCCTGGCCTTTACGTAAGGTTGGAAACTGGTTCTTAAGTCCTGCAGACGAGCTCCGCTTAAGGATTGCCACGTCTCACTGGCACTAGACACTGCTGCTCAGATACCTTGAACTCGTTATCTCATGATTAATTATTTGATATTGGCCAGACTTGCGCTTCCGATGCTTCCGATAGGTCAAATGGAAAAAAAAATGATATAACTCAATACTACCATTCTGTCATCATAATAGAAAACAGGGAAGAAGAGAGTACTCAGCGGTCGGGACAGTACGGCACTACACAAGCTCAGATTTCCTGTTAAGGCAAACCGGACTTAAGGACGCCAGCGGACGAGAAAAAAATATTAAACCACATCAAATGATATCTAAGCTTGAGTTCTTGCTTGGGAGAATTTTTTTCCGCGCTCGATTCTTCCCGATGTCTGCCGTGTCTGACGCTTTTCAGAAAAGATTATAGAAGAAAAAAAGAAAATCTGTTATGGCAAAATTAGATTTTGTTCACATATGATAATTGTTACTAGATTACAAAACTCAGTTTCTGTAAAACTGTTTTCACGCGAAAGTACAGTAGCGTTGCTGTAGCTTGTTTAGTAAAGGGAGAGGAGACTCATTACCCCCTACCCTTCCACTAAGGGCTCTCTTCCTCCAGTATTCTGGACCAAGGTTCCTCTCCAACCACCTCCCTGACCAGCTCAAGCCCCTACAAGGACCTTGTATAACGCTTAACATCCTCGTCTATATCCTCTCAAACATTTAGAACTGTCTCCAAACTCAAAATAAAGAATAATGAAGTAATGCCTGTCTTTATGATACATCACATATATGCATTGATACATCCCATCCCTAAGAAGGGTGACCGTTCTGACCCCTCTTACTAACCGTCCTATTGCTTTGACATCTATCTTTTTCAGTCTTTGAATCCTTCCTCAACTCCCATATCCTTAAACACCTCGAAAATCGCGCAGACTTCTCTTCTGATCACCGGTACAGCTTCTGTAAGGTGATATTTACTATCTACTGAGGTTCTTTCCTCTTACTAATAACTGGTCTTCAACCCTGAAAGATTTTGGGGAGACAAGTGTAGTTGCCCTTGATATATCTAAGGCCATTGATAGGGTTTGGCATTGGGGTCTCATCTCTAAGCTCCCCTCTTTTGGCCTACCTCCCTCACTTTGCTCCTTCATATCTAGCTTCCTCTCCAGCTAATCTATCGGTGGTTGTTGATGGATCAGCCTCCCCCTTTCCATCAACAGCTGTGTCCCTCAAGGCTCTGTCCTGTTCACTACACTTTCTTGTTAAGTTTAATGCCTCCAAGACTCAGTTTCTATCCATCTCTCTAACGAAAACTTCTCACAACTCTCGTCTTTCTTTTGACGGTTCTGTAATTCCACCTCAACTCGATGAACATACCTGGCATTACTGTAACATCCACTCTCTCTTGGAAATGCCACATCACAGGAATAGCTAAGTCTCCCTCCAAGTAACTGGGTGTTTTGTTTAGATATCGAAACTATTTCTAAACAATTGCTCTGTTTATACTAGGGATTGATTCATCCTTGTATGGAGTACTGCTCTCACATTTGGGTTGGATCTAGCTCTGCATCCTTACTTGACAGAGTCAAGTCGAAAGTGATCCACCTTATAAACTGTCCCAGGATAACTTCAAAACTTGACTGCTTTGCCCTAAGTCGTAATGTTGGTTCACTTTCCCTCTATAGGTATTTGGTTTTTGCTCCCAAGAGCAGGCTGTTTGTGTGCCCACACCACTCACAAGACCATGCAATACTCAGCAAGCTGCTGTGTCACATTATTATTGTGTGGCCCTCAGCTACTCAAGGGTGGGCCATTTTGATACCTGGTTCTCTCCCTACACATCAAAGCTCTGGAACTCTACCCTCTCATGTCTTTCCCAGTAACTGTGACCTAGCACATTTCAAAAGACAGGTTTTTCACTTTCTCAAAGATTCGTAAGTAACTTTCCATGTCTTTTCTTTTTCCGTTTCATTATTCTCTATATCAATTAGGGCCCAGCCTTGATTGTGGACGTTGGTTCCTGACTGAAGCCTTCAACATAAAAAGAAAAATTAAAAACCTGACAAACACCACTTTAGTCTGCAGTTTTACATCCTCCTGCCCCATAGTTCAATTATACCCCCTTCCTACATCATCCTACCATATACTTTCATTCTTAAGTACTTTAAACATAATTTCTAACTCTTCTTCATTCAACAATAGATAGACTACATTCAAACCAATATTGTAATGTGACAGCCTAACCCTTCCAAAAACTTACTGCATATCACATTCAAAATACCTTTGCCTTCCTCCTATACAAATCATCATAGTATTCTATACTTATGTACAGCTCTCACTGATATCACAACTGAGGCAACTTCCTTTCTGTTTCACAGGTTGGTGGTTTTACACTCATAGGACCCCATCTGTTTAACATTCTTCACTATCATATAGCCTACGTCCTCAGTCATTCTATAGCATACATCCACCACTCATACTATAAAAATATTTATTACTTATTTAATGTTATTTCCTGTCCTTTTGTTGCTCTGTCCCTACTTTATCTCGAAGAAATGTTCACTGTCCACCTCATAGGACTCTTATAAAAGCTTTGATTGTGATTATGTTACCCCTCACTCTTCTCTCTTCCAAGTTGGGTAAATTTGCAGCCTGCAGCTTTTCACTGTATATTAGCTCTCTTAATCCTGGTACTATCTTCGCAGCCCTCCTCTGTACTTCAAACCACCATGATAAACATCCACAACTATTTGCTGCCACTTACTAATATCAACATTAATTTTTTCACACAGGCACTACTTCCATTGTTACCACCACTCTAAATCAACAGCAGCTGTAGTTATCTAGTCCTAGGCCCATTTGTTAAACAGTTTTAACAACAGAAAGTTATCTGATGTATTCTTTCAAAACTGCAAGCAGGTCATTTGGACATATTAATGTACTTAGATATAACTTCAGAGAGATGATCTATGAACTCTTCAATCTTCATTTCCTGCAATATCAGATTTTGTTACTTTGGTCTCATTAGCAATTCTCAGGCACTGATGAGATGTCCTCTACTGTATACATGTACAGTAAACTGAAGATTTTATGCAGTGTTTCTGCCTTAGCTTTGCTATCTTAAATGATGGCTCATTTTTCATCATTAATGATCCTATGGGGTACTTTATGCATTTTGTTGCTTCTTATGTACCAATAAAATGCTACAGAATTACTGTAATGACATTTTACAAATTTCATCTTAAGTACCTGATATGTTGCAATGATCTCATAATTTCACTGCCAGTAACAAATCTACTCCTACATTCCGATCTATCTATATCTCTGATGCCTGATCCCACATGGAATTCCCTCAAGAGGTCTTAAAGGCATAATCCTCCCCTCTACCTATGAGTTCTAATTCTTTATTCAGTGAATGAGGTTTCTCAGTTCCAGGGCACCTTACTTTCTGCACTCTGGCATTTGTTTCTTTCAATTCATAAAATCAATAATAGTTTTTGTATACTTACAGATGTTTGTAATTACATTCTTGATGGTTTTCTCACCCTCTCGCCATAAAATTTCCTCAATGGAACACTTCCTTACGCTACAGAGGGATGTACATAGCTATCATTATTAAATTTGCATCTCCCTCTATGATAGAATCTAAATACATTCTTATTTTTCAGCTTAATCAGCAATACCTCAATATTCTTATCTTCCATCTTTGAGAGAAAGCAATTTAGAAGAGGAGTATGGAAGGGAAGAATAGACAGGTTAGGAAAGAAGGAAACAGAAATGTAACAAGGAAAAAGGGGAAGATGAACACTGAGAGGGAGGAGACAAGAAATGCAAAGAGAGGAAAAGAGAAGCAACTTAAATTACACTGAATGGGACTGACTGAAAGGAAAAGATGTCAAAGGGTAGAAAGAGTTATAGATGGCGTGAGGAAGAGCAGGGAAGGGAGGGAAGAAAGAGAAAGAAAGGGATAAAGGACAAAAGAGATGGGTATAGTATGCAAGAAAAGGATGGGAAATGGGAAGCGGAAAAGAATAAGAAAGGGAGCATATGAGAAGGAAAAGACATAATACTGTTAGGGAAAGGAAAGGGAAAGGTTGAGGATGAGAAAAGAATGATGATGAACAAAAAGCAATACTCTTACTCTGGCCCAGAATAGGTGCACTGTGCTTATATATCCTCTGCTTTCACACAAGAATGCACCATTATGTCACAAGAAAGGGATTAAGTATTCTTTTTATTATTTCTTTAACAAAAACACTTAAAAGACAATAAAACAACAACTTGGGTTATTGTTGTTACTGCGCATAAAGCTGTATTCACAAGACAGGTTGACATTAATCTGTGATACTATATATCAATGATACATACATCAAATAAATTACAACCATACAAGATACTATACAACTGTATCTCTCAGTATACAAGCTACAAATCATGGCCTAGTATACAAAGAGCTTTAGGTAAAACTGTAAAAATTTTATACTGCAACTACAATGTTATGTCTGCTTAGCAAACAATTTTGTAAATAACTTGTGCCTCGGTGTTTCTTTTACCAAAAAAAGATGGGGGATGTCTTCATAAATTTGAACACAAGGTATGTTCTTATAAACATTCAACAGTTCCAATATGGAACTACAAACTCTCTCTCCAAAGGTAACTAATTACATTCTTATACATAACAAATGTATTAAAACAATAAAGCTTTGGTAATGATAAATACACATATTTATATATTAATCTTTTTTGATGGTAGGAGACTCTTTGAACAGTTGAATCAAGATGTATAAAAATAAGAATAACATATTACTGACAAGGTAGAGGAACATTCTTCTGAAAGCCTTACTTTAATATGATTAAAATATCATATCTGGAGAGACTTCAGTCTAAGAAATTATGAAGTAGGAAACCTGAAAAAATATCTAAAACAGCTCTCAAACAGCACATGGCAGCATCTTTTCATGAAAACAGACTGTGTATTGCAGTCTCAGAGCTGTCAGTTTCCTTATGAACACAAAAAGAATTACTAAGAATAAGCCTTCAAGACTGCACAGCTTCAGCTTCTGGGAATTAAGCCACTAGAGCCAATATTAATGACACCACCAGCAATTTTGATGCCAATGTAAGCACCAAAGAAAGTAATCTTCTGAATTTCAATTTTGACCTAAATTTCAGACTTAAGCAAAGTAAACTTGCCCTTAATTCTTGAAAACAAAGAATGAAAAGGCCAGGTGTCAATATCCCTCTCTCTTCTAAAAGTGGGGTCTCCACAGAAAAAAGTAACTTTCCTTCGAAAGCATCAATGTGTCTGGTGTGTCAATAATTTGCATCACAGTGAGGGGGAGGAAGGTTGAGTGGAGCAATGCACAGGTTATTTGTTAAGTACTTTCTATAGCCTGCTTCATACTTCCAGATAAAGCTGCAAGTTCTTACACACTGGATTCTTATCAAATAAAATGTGATAAAACTGAATTTAAAACTTATGACCTTATCCAAATAAATTATGTCGGGTCTACATAGTGATCTCGGCCCATAAAAATTTCTCATTGCTCGTATAACCTGAGAACTATATGGACTGAACAACATTGGTCTGAAATGAAAGTAAAAAACACTTAATCACCCATAAAATAAAACTTTTTGTTCAATAATAATAAAATCTTCATTTTGAGAAAATCTACTTTTATCTAATAATGTGGCAGTGGTTACAATATGCTTTAAGTAATAAAGACTTGATGAATGACCATGAAAAATGTGTGGCCTTTACTGTGTATCTATGCCAGATGTAAGTGTTCAAAACATATGAAAACTTTGAGAGTATTGTAAATAAACAGTTACATAAAACTTACATTATTTACATTCCATAAGACCAGGTGCATTAAAAGCCTTTTTATTTCCAAAAGTATGTTTTTGCAACAAACCATCTCAAATATCACAAGTTTGGGTTTGGAATCACCAACAAAATCATGGATGCTGCCGACAATTAAAAAAAGAAAAGCAGGAATACCTGGATCTCATTGTATTTAATGGAAAATAAACAAACATTTCTGAAATTGAAGATATACTTCATTGTAATACCAATACTGAGGAAAGTTCTTTTCATCCTTTGCTCAAACAAGACCTGTAACAATCTTGTTAATGGAAAATTTCACACTTTAGATAAAATTTTAGATTCAGGCTTATAAAAGTACAAAACTGATAGGCCTAGTATGAAGCAAGCTGTGCTATTTTTGCCCCTTTTATACCTCATAATGAATCCAAAAATCAAATGTTCCTAATATATATATATATTTGAAAGACATGATAGATCCCTTCACAAAATGATTATATCTGTATTTTTCTCAGTAAATAAATTGCTGTCAACATATTGATATACCATAAATCTGTATTTTTTCATCCTAGAAAAACCAAAAGACAACAGCTGTTTTCATTCCATGAATACCAACATAATTCTGATAATTGAAAGCCTGTATTTAAATACTACAAATCATGGTCAAGCTTAAATTTATGCAGGATTAATCAAACTGAAGACTAATTAATGACCATACAGCTTCTTGCTTAGACTGCACTTAACACTTCTTGAAATTTACAGCTCCATGCTGAGTTTGTTCTTGTGCTGTGATCACTTAGATGATGAAGAAATGTAGGTTGCCAGATAGATGAAGTTAAACCAACCCTAACATGCAAAGATCCCCAAATTTTGACATTCTTTAGCTGAGGAAGTATCAAATATATGCAATTCCCAGCATTTTCTGAATCCTCATGAGTAAAACTGCTGTTATCAATACCATACAGCAATTATTCTTTTTGCTAAATAATTCTTCACTTTTCACTGCATGCAAATGTTGGGACTGGAATGTTCACTATCTGTAAAACCTGAGCAAATGGTAATGGGATGACTTGTCTGACTGTATGAGAATCCCAGAAGCATAAATTCTTTTTCACTGCTCAGAGGCTATAATTCTAAAAGTTTCTCACTGGATGTTAGCCCATACTAGTACAAAGCAGTGACAAAGAACATCCGCCCTGAGTGCTGAGTAATCCCTTGTTATGATGACTACTTCCCTCTCAGGCATGACTAATGACCTCAGAGTGGAGGACGTGCCACAGACCAGACGATGAGGTGAGATCGATCACCACGACTCAAAGACTCCGCAGATGGTTCAGGGGTTCCATCCTCCTCTCCCTCACCTGGAATTCAGCAAATGATTTTTCTTCATTCCTTCATACATTTTCTAGAGCTCAATGTATATAACATCAAGAATAAATTTTTTATACTTGGTCACCATTTCCCACATTGTATATGAAGTATAAAATAAAATTACTCAGACTAGATAGTTTATTCTTCCTGATATACTATTTCTTGTATCTTGTCCTATCAATTTATCTCCTGCATGTCATGGCAGGTGACTAGGAGAGGCAACAGTGGTGGGCCTAGAAATCCTCCTCATTTGTACTATTACTCTCCAGATATAGGAAACACATAACCTGTACTTTTATAGGATGGCAATATAAATACTTCAGCAATATCAATTATCAGTAAACAAGTCTGTTAAAGAAGTAAAAATAAAAATTTTACCTTCTTTGAAGTGCATGATCTTACCTCCAATACTTTTCAAATTTGAACCTCGTCCCTGGATTGTCCTGGTGCAATTCTTAATCAAGACAGTTTTCTCATTAACATTTTCCATTAAAATTTCTGGCAATAAATACTCCCTTCATATTAAAGGGTGCTTCTTCTTAGCTAATTCCTTGCTGGCTGTTGTGCCACTTGGAGTGCCGAGTGGGGAAATACCTTATGCTTTACTATCTGGTCTTTGTCACTTACTTTATAAGATTAGTTTTATAAGAGTAGCAACTGTTTGTGGATGACACTGTGTTGTTTACTGAGAGAGAAGAGGAGTTACAGGTGTGTATACATAGGCAACTGAAGGTAAATGCAAGTATAATTATAATAATGGAGTTTGAATAGAAACACAGTAAAAACAGAAATTTTGCAAAACCTTATAGAGAGTAATGAAAGTGTACTAAACTATGTTACAAATATAGGATGAGAAAGAATGGGAGACAAGACAGAATCTAAGTATTTGGGAGCTATCTTATGCAAGTTTGGAAAGAATGTGGGAGAGAGCAATATGGGGTAGAACAACAATTGGGTCCCTCAGTAGAATAATGAAGGGTAAGAGGTGAAAGTATTGAAGTGAAGAAAGGGCTTGGGGACAGCATAATCCTCCAGACACTGACCTATGCAGCCGAAACATGGACAAGGAATGAGACACAGAACAAGAATTCACACTGTGAAAATGAGTTATTTGAAAGGAGCATGTGGAATGACTAAATGGAATGAAGAAAGAAATGAAAAGGTTTTGGTATGGCAGAGAATGCAAAAGGATGAGTTGTGGAGTGGTGAAGTAGGTGAAATGTAATACTTTGAGGTTTTCATAAATGCATAAAGAATGCAAGACGGGTCCTTTACAAGGAGAGTGGGTGATAGTATGCTTAAAAGGGTCAGTGTCAGAGGAAGACCACCTGTGACATGGGGGGAATGGAATGGAAGAATAATGCAGGGAGAGAAACTGTGGAAGAATTAATGAATGGTATATATAAGGGAGAACATATAAGGACAAGAATAAATGGAGAATCTTGCTATGGCCACCCCCTTGATGGAAGTTAGGCCTCCTGTTATCTGTTTTTCTCATGTACTGTTATACCTTCACATTTCTATGGCTGTTAATCAGCATCAAAGGGTTAAAGCAGGGCATATGAAAAAAGCAGAGTAAACTGCGAAGTATTCTGTCGGCTTGGTTGCGAATGACAGACTTTGGGTTCAGTACATTTTACACAAGAACTAGAGACTAGATGTGTGCACATAATGCTGTTTTTGTTCCCAATGTTTCCTCAAGAGTTTGGAAAAAGCAATTTGATATACAACAATATACATATATTTCACGTATTTGGGAAAAGCCTGTGAAAACAAACTAGTTGAGGTAACAAAAGGTCCATTTCAATAAATTTTGTTACTGGCCTAACTAGGTCCTGCAGAGGTAAATTTCCTCTTATAAAACAGCATTTAGTGCAGTAAACAGGAACACATACACCTTTATGTACTACAGTATAACTTACCTCTTATTAATTCCTGTAACAAAAAATCAAAATACAGCACCATACACTAATTTGTTTAAATGCTGATTTCCTCAATAGAGTGTACTGTATGTTGCTTGATAGCTTCATAAGTGGCAGGATTAAACACGTGGGTGGCAGACTAACTCAAAGTCTTATGAACATACTTCTGACAGTGTCTGGTAGATTTGTTAGATGTTATTTTTTTTTTTTTTTTACGTAGCACAAAATAGATGATTTAATGCATTCACCCACTGAAGGCTCTCAAGCATTCTTGATGCACAGGTAGAAATATTGCAATTGTTATCTCACTTAATGGTGATCAGATTTGGATAACATTTCCTTATATAGTGTACATTTGTCAGATTGGATTGTGTTTTGTGATATTAGCAGCCTACCTAAATGGATGTCACATTTTCTGCGAACAAAACCATGAATTACTACTATTTCCCATTTCTTTATCTTCCCCTAGTTGCATTTTTTCACTCAGTTATAAAATTTTCATATGTATTGAAAAAAAAATTTTCATACTTAATTGGTTTTCCTGCTTTAGCAGATAATGTTAGGTTCTAAAGGCCTCATTTGCACACAGGGGTCGACGTGCTGTCAGTGGACTGAACCACGGCATGTGAAGCGTCTGGGGTAAACCATGGAAAGTTTTGTGGGGCCTGGATGTGGAAAGGGAGCAGTGGTTTCGGTGCATTATATATGACAGCTAGAGACTGAGTGTGAACGAATGTGGTCCTTGTTGTCTTTTCCTAGTGCTACCTCGCGCGTGTGCGAGGGGAGGGAGTTGTCATGTAATACATCTAATATTATCTCCTTATAATGAATAGTTTTTTGTTTAACGTTGATAAGACTAATAACATATAAATTTCCAAACTTTTCTTTTGACAATACAAACTTCCATTAATGTTTTCTTTATCTGTATATCTGAATACGGTAAGGTAAACCTTACAGTTCATATATAGTTTCCGTTTTCAATAAATTGCAATTAAACTATTTTTTCTTTATTTCTCCTCCCCCTCGGGGTATTTTTTCTTTTTTTTTTTTGGACCCAAAGGTAGTAAAATCGTTCCACATTATTGACGGCAGCGTTTTAAGAACGAGGCATTTTATTAGTCGAAAAAAAAGTGTCTTAATTTCAATGTACTTTTCAAGTAATAAAAATCGGAATAAAGACGTGAGGTGAAGTTCATGAATTAGATAAGAATAAAGACGGGAGTTTAAGTAAGTGTGAAAATATAAGAATGTAGACGAGACATGAAGTAAATAAAGTAGAATATGAATAAAGACGAGATATGAAGTAAATAAAGTATTATAAGAATGAAGACGGGAAATGAAGTAAATAAAGTAGAATATGAATAAAGACGAGAGATAAAGTAAATGAAGTAAAATATGAATTAAGACGAGATATGAAGTAAAGAAAGTAAAATAAGAATAAAGACAGGAAATCAAGTAATTAAAGTAAAATATGAATAAAGACGAGAGATAAAGTAAATGAAGTGAAATATGAATAAAAACGAGAAATGAAGTAAACTTGATAAAAGTAGAATAAAGATGGGAAGTGAGACAATGAGTAAGTGAAATGTAGTTGCTTAAGGTCTCGAAGCTTTCGTTTTATATATATAAATTTCGTAAGCGAGTCAGAGGCATAATATAGAGGGAGCTAAACTATACGGTAGCATGACAGTCGGCTGATTATCCAATTAGCGGCCATGATTCGTTTATTTACGACGCTGCTATGTATGAATTTCCTTATGTTTCCCATTAAAATATATTTCTCGTAATTTTATGGAACATGAACATACAAATGTGGACAGGGAGCTGTGGTTTCACTGCATTACACATGACAGCTAGAGACTGAGAGTGAACGAATGTGGCCTTTGTTGTCTTTTCTTAGCGCTACCTCGCGCGGAGGGACGGGGTTGTCATTTCATGCCTGGCGGGGTGGCGACGTGAATGGATGAAGGCAGCAAGTATGAATAGGTACATGTGTATGTAAGTATACGTCTGTGTAT
>JAUTXX010000039.1:401626-415244 GCA_032273605.1 Panulirus laevicauda
AGATAAGGATGCCCTGTAGGCGTTTGTAGACAGCAAAACTCCACAGACACCAACACCTGTTTGTGTTTCAGCTGTATATTGCCAGTGTCGCTGGGCCTCTTGAAAAAATATTGGAACTTTGGGGTTTTGCCTGATCAGCAACTTTCCGAAATCATGCAGTGTGAATATTGTCGCAAATTGTGGTAAATTCTTGTATCTTTGTGAGTAAGATATTCCCTAATGTTTACTCAGCTATATTGGTAAAAAATGCGACCTGGAGCTGCCTTCTCCGATTCGGCATAATACCCTATCTTCAGAAAAGGCCATAAGTCTAGAATCAGTTCTAAAGATTTCTTAAACCTATATACTAAAAGCTTCATTGTCTACTTAGACTTGCAGATTTTCTCTGAACAAGTTTAAAGTGTGATTTCTTGAAAATTTCGGGGAAGTGGGTTAAGCTTCATTCCCGCCCTGGTGCCCGTTTCCCTGTTGTTAAGTGCCTCGTTATGATGGAAGCAGTTCGGGCATTACTAACAATAGTGGACGTTATGTGTTCCAAGTGTTGATGGTGACTAAGAGGTGCAGGTGACTGTACTGACTGTACAACTGTTGCGAGTAATGGTGAGGACTATGTGTGAAATGATGATGTGTAAACACGTTGCAAATGTTGGTGAGGACTTGTATTAGGAGAGATTCAAATGTTGTGAATTATCTTTGTAACTGTGTCGATGTTGTAGGTGATGGGCCTGACGATCCTAGCCGCAGGCACGTCCGTCCCCGACCTCATCACCTCCGTCATCGTGGCCAGGAAAGGCTTCGGCGACATGGCCGTTTCTTCCTCTGTTGGTAGCAACCTCTTCGACGTCACGTGCGGGTATGTCCACCTTCCGGCCGTAACCTGTCCTACATCCAACTCAGCATATACCCACCACCAGCCCTAACCTTTGTTCTCCACATGTCTCTGCCTTTGTCTCCTACCTGTAAAACTTGTGCATTGTATGTGCCTCAACCTTTCTCTAACACACTTCCACAACATTTGCCTTCTGCCTCCTACTTCAAACTTTATCCTCCACATGTCCAAAACTTTTACCTCCACTTGTTGCAAACATAGCCTTCGCCAGTCCCAAACTTTGTCGTCTACCTGTCCCAAAATTTGTACTCCACCTGTCATAAACTGTGAACCCGATCTATTTTAAACTTTGTCCTTCACCTGTCTCAAACTTTGTACTCCACCGGTCCTGAGTATTTTATTCTACTTTTCCTAAATTTCTTATATTCATATTTCACCTGTCCAAAATTTTGTGTACCACCAGTTCTTGACTTTATATTCTATCAGATGTAAACTTTGCATTCCGCCTGTCGTAAACTTTACACTCCACTTGACCTAAATTTTGTTCCACTTTTCCTTAACTTTTCACTCTACCTCTCCTAAACGTTTTACCCAACCTGCCATACACTATGTACTCCATCTGCTTTTACCCTCATCCCCCCCTTCTGTGCTTTCTGCCCTTCACCTTGCTTGCTGACTTCTGTCCTACAATTGTACCAGTCATCATCTTCCACCTGCATCATCCATCCCACACCTGTCTTCCATTTGTTCCATCCATCAGCTTCCTTCTCCTACCATATTTTCTAGTGATCATACTCTCCTATGTACATTATCCTTTACTCCTTGCTACAATTTTCAACCAATGTCTTCCACCTCTTACCACAGCCATTATCCTCTGCCTTCTGCCGCACCCACTGTCTTTCACCTCTTGTCACATCTTTTTCCTATACCTCCTGATCCATATTCTATCCTCCACCTTCTGCACAGCCTTGTCCTTGATGAGGCTTCTGACCCAGCCTTTGATCACCTTTTCTTCCAGCATTAGTACTTAACCTTCTACCCTGACATTAAATGCAAAAATAGATGACCAAGAGTTCTATAGATTTTGAAGATTTAATTTAAAAGCATGATTTGTCTAACTGATGCTATGTTTATTACAGGCTGCCCATCCCATGGCTTCTCTATGCTTTGATTCAGGTGATCAAAAACCTTATCAATGGTGTGGAGAATCCTACTGCCATAGAACCTATCCTTGTCGGTTCAGGTAAAATATCAACACAATTAGGTCATAGGTAAAATTATCAAATAAGGATCTTTACTGTGGAAATATTACCGAAAATGCTTCAGTGGCCTTTTTACTTGTTCTCAATAACATTTTGTCACATAATTGAAATTTTCATCATATTTATTCCTTGTGGTATTTGTTACTTAATGAAAATCTTATTGAGCTCATGCAATTCTTCTTAGTAATCCTTTTACCTATTCCACTCAAAACATTTCTGGTACCCATCAATAATCCTTCAGCCCCAAAAATAAGTCTACCTCTGACAAATTTAAAGCCTCAGCAGGAATCCTACTTCACCAATAATCCAATCTATTTAATATAATTCTCCATTTTCAAAAATTATCTTCCATTCCTGCATATAAATATTGCCACACCCTAAGAAGTGTGTGTCTTATCTTTCACCAAGAATCACTGATCATCCTTCCCAAAAATATGTGCTAATTCAGATGTTGCTATTACAGGTGGCATGGCCTGCTCCGTCATGATGCTCTTCTGTATGCTCATGTTTGTGCTCATCTCCATTGCTTGCTCCAAATGGAAGATGAATAAGGGCCTCGGCACTACCATGTTCGTCCTGTACTTCATCTTCGTATTGGTTTCACTGGGCTTAGAGTACGACTTTTACTCTTGTCCCATCTAAGAAGCCTGGAACCATCTTACATATTTTTTATTTATGTAGTGGGTCATGACAAGACGTAGTGGGCTTCTTCAGGTGCCGAAGTTGGCATCACTTGCTCACAAAGGTGACCGGACATCAACATAACCTCTCACATACCTTTACAGTTCTTTGGGGTCTCTTACCTCAGTCAGAATTGAGGTTTCTTTTGCCATTCCTTTCTTTTTATTTACTCCCCAGCTGTGGTTCCCAAAAACCCCACTTGACCTCAGACTCTCTTGAGGCCCTCCATTTCCAGCAAACCTCAGTATCCAAGTAGATATAGCCATTTCTGCTGCCATTGATATTGTTGTATGACATGTTCAAGTGGTCAGTCATAGATCAGTATCCCCTCGGAGCATATGCATGTCTCCTCTTTAAGAAGAAGGAATTACAAGTACGAAATTGATGCTAACTCGGTGGTGCACAATGAATATTAAGCCTTTTGTATCCTCCGTTGCATATGGTGAAGACTGTTAACTTTGTACTCATGTATATATGATGATTATTTGGATGATGTATATGTTGTTCATATTTTAAGACCAGACTCACAGAGGATAAGATCTGATTATTCAGGGAAATTATTTGTTTTATTTCTCATTGCTAGTGACGCAGACTCCGTGGAATGGTATCCACATGCACCTCAGATGTTGTCTTCCCCATCCTTCTTCCTTCCTGTTTCATATGCCTATTTCACAAGCATATGTAACTGTATTCACAAACATTTATATACATACCAGTATACACACAAGCACACACAGATATACAGGCATAAACCCATGAGCTTTCATACACACAGGTACATCTATATGCTTAGGTGTGCAAGCATGCCTTCGTGTGTAGCATTCACACACAATTAAATATGTGTGCGTGTAATCACAAAAGTGCATATGATTATGGACGAGCATTAACACACACAAAAATATATATATGAGGACCATCAGAGCTCATATGCTTCTAGTTCTTTGCCGTCTGACGTCATGAAAGTGAAAACAAAAAGTCATTGCTAACGTGTTCAAACTTGGGTCAGTCTTTTCCTAAGTCTGGCATTCAGATCAAAAAGTTGAGATGTGAAAAAGCTGAAGACTTCTGGGAAAAGTCATAGCAAGAAAAAACTCCCTGTATATAGTTTTGAAAAAGTTTAAATACTCAGTGAGGGTATGTGTAATTTATTGTTTTTGCATACTTTAGAAAGAAAACAAGCTCAGAAATCTTGTAAAATGAGATTTTGGCTATATGCCTTCTCTGGCTGTATTTTCAATTTGCATGTGTAAATTAACATTATTTCCTTTTCCTGTGGCTCTGCTTTCATTCAGAACCTTTTACAGTCATCATTTGCTTTATCTTGCCGTTCTTTAATCCTGTAATTTTCCGTAGATCAGCAAAGTGTTAACACATTTTCTGTTCTTTTAAAGTTTTCATTTTCCTTTTGATGTCAACTTACTTGATAACCATAAGATACAAAAGACTATTTCAGTATCAGAAACAGCTGGGTGAATTCCAGTTTTTAAGTTGTGTGACTGGTTTAGTCCACATACCAATCTGTGCTTGCCAATTCTCCTCTTGCCAGTACCCTCGCCAAAATAGTCAGAATTTAGGATTTTCTTGGTTAAAAGTTTTGAGCGTCCACAATGTTTATGATGCTCATCTCTTGTACAGTAATTATGTAGAACTATATTGCCTTGCAATGATTATAATTTGAAATCTCAAGGCTTTTACAGTGACAAACACATGCTACTGCCTTGAAATATGGTTCTGTTTTTATCTGTAGTGTATTTGCAGTGCTGTAGTTGTGTCGATGTTAAGATGTTGATGGTATACCATCATTTTTTTATATTAATTTGAGGTAAGATCTCATCTACTAGCCGAACAAGTTTGAGAAATGATGGTATGAAGATGAAGATGGTTGCTGAAGACTGTAATCTGTGATATTTACACCCTAGACATCACCGTATCCATCACCACCACCACTACAACCACCACCATCATTCCTCGAATGCTTGCTCGTCGACTGACTGCAGTAGACCATAGATGTGACTGGGCTAGGAGCCGTCCTATTTGTCCTGGAGTGGAACCAATCATAACAATGAAGGTGTCCAATAAACTTTAGGAATAATCCCAGTGCTCGTGGCCCAAAGTGTACCTGTGAACAGATAAGGGATTATAAGCCACTGATGGATGCTGACAGTTAATGAGTTATTGGTTGACGAGGGATCCTGATGGTAATGACATTTACACCAAGTTAGCAGTCAGGAAAAACAGCCCATCTTCAGCTTGTAATTGCTCATCCATGGATTATTTTGCAGCTACAGTAAGTTAAGACTTTATGAAGTAGAGCAGCTTCTTGTAGCTTTCAGTCAAGCACAGATCCAAGCCCAGTCACTGCAATGATTTCTGCCAAGCCCTCGTTACACCTAAGATCTCCTGAGTTAGCTATTAGATCATGCACACAGCAATAAATACACGGCATTTGTATTTGGACGACGTTAGGAATGGATGTCATTTTATAGCCACATTCTAATGTTGTTTTGATGAAAAGTCTAGTTTGCATATATATCATCTTTACGTTGTTGATGTATATAATATATTGATATAAACTATATATGAAAATCATTTATGTAAACTTGAACCAGAGATATATAATTAAGAAGGGGTCCCACTCTTTGTACATGTAAACCGGGTTACAACTTCCTTCTTTTTTTCGTGCTCCGATTTCTGTTAATTCTTACTGAAAAGCTATTTGAGAAGTTTAGCTCATGATCAAGAAACATAAAAGATAAATGAAACTTTCAACCCACTTTCTCAGTGGTATGGAATGCCTTGTTGAGAATTTTTTTCTTTTTTCTTTTAAAATCATTTACATAAAACTTGAAAAAACTCATCTTTGTAACAAAACTTGTGCTTATCCATTCTGTACTTAGTCTTTATACATTCTTCACGATATAACAAAATGTCATTGTCAGAATTTCTTGTCACTTCTTCACTCTCTCCATTATGTAACCTGGAAGGTGTTAGATATAAATATATATATATATACATATATATATATACATATACAGTATATATAAAAGTCTTTGATATGCTGGTTGTATTAAAGTGTTTTATTTAAGGATATGCTGAGAAGCTGCAGGGTTTAGAATGGAAATATGTGTATTTCCGCCTGAAGAAAACTGTAAAACTCACAGTGTTTTTTAAATGAATTCTTGATCAGATGTACCTCTTTATCACCGATGTCAGGGACCATTAGTTATGGGCTGAATTTGGCAGTGCCCCAGACATCAATACACAGGTGTTAAGCTGCCATCTAGTCTAGAATTTGCTTTCCAAACACAGCTTCTGTTAGGACTGTACAGTATTTTATGAAGTTGGACAAACAAGAGACTGAGAAAATTTTTTAAAAGTTACAGAAGATTCTGGTAATTATATTTTTTCTGTAATGATGTTACCTCATGTTCTGTAACTCCCTTCTTGCACAAAACGTAATGGGGAGAAGCTCTGAACTGTTTTTGATGTTATTCATCTTGTTTTATAAATACTCTCGTAAAGACGCCACCAAGTTTATGGTTCAACACGTGATTTTGTGGTTTATAAAAGCATTAGTTTAGATATTTAGACTGACCTGTAATCAAATGTAGGACCATGTATCACCAGAGGCTTTTTGCATTCACTCTCTTCAATGACCTATAACTGCATACTGCCTTATACTACTCTCCCTCAGTTGCTGACTTTTAGTGGCAATCAGTTTACTTGCACAGTTACACTTGAAATCCCCAGGAAGCAGAAATAGTGAAAAAGGTTTGATGGGTGTTATGTACTTGGGTTTGTTTCAGCCATTATGGGTCAAGAATGTTTTCTGGTAAGTTAAGTCCTTCAGACATACTCATGAATATGTGTATAAGAACCACCATTGTGTTTCTAAATTTCATGTGTTATGGATACCAAATCACTGTACATGTTCTCCTTAGATGAAATTATAGACAAAAATACTGGTGCCATGGATATTTTTATTGTCAGTATGAAGAATTATATCCTCTAGACTTCCTCATTAATTTGATGATGGACATTTCTGTGCACAGAAAAATCTTTCATATGGTGTCAAGTATCACTAGAATGCAGTGGTTTTCACTGGTAGAATTTCTTAAAGAGGGTGAGCAGTTTTAATGATTCTGTGTAACTGTACAAGATACTGGGACTTGTCACTTTCTCCAACAAAAGATCATAATTCTTGTGAGACTGTTAGGCAGATGTTAAGGACGTACAGGTGTCAGGTTGAGGCAGGTGTAAGGTCAAGACCACACCCTAAATTACCCCTTGCTTTTCGGGTGAAATTGATGTCACCATTGTCATCATTGGTGGACCATAAACTAAGGACAGATACATTCAGCTTGATTGTGTATCCTAAAAACTACATTTTGTGGTTGATCAGCCTTGTTTGTGCTGTATTTCTTTTCATGATAGAAAATGCCAAAGTACTCCAGCCTTATATAAACCCATCCCAAAGAGTATTGTGTAATTTAGGGCAACACAGTTTTATATATGGTCTTAAGATTTCTGATAAATATACACCATTGGTACACAGTCTAAACCCTGCATTTTAGAGAAGTTTCCAAGTGATATATTGAAGCAAAGAAAAAAATATGCAAATTTCAATGTGTATTCAAACTGTAAAATGCATTTGATTGGTTGTGATCAGATGTCATTTAATCTAAATCTGTTGAAAATAATAGTGAGCACATTCTTATAACAGGGTTTTTGCTCCCTTCCTTTTTTGAGTAATTTGAGAAGAAACGGAGCATTTAAGACTGGTAGTAAGAGGAGTGCCATAAGATTAATGGATTAATATTACGAAGTCTTATGGAGCTTTCTGCAGTGTTCATAATCCCTGTTCACTTTACATTTGAACCAGTATGGCGGGCCTACTGGAATAATTTCCTTTCTAACATCTATTCTGCATGATGTATTGTGGGTGTTTCATTATGCTTACGAGTGCATGGACTTAGCGCACACTGGAAGTTAATAACCATTTTGATATTCATCTCTTTTTTGCGGTCAGGTTAAGCGTGCAAATGCCTTGTCAATGAACATTCTAGTCCTCATGATGGTCTGCCTCTATGTTTTTAATACTTGTTGGACCCAAAAGTTGAGTGGAACAAATTTTTTTCATCATTGTTATGAAAAATAACAATATCCTCATGAGAAAAATAATATCATAATGCTAATGATCTAAAGTGCTTTTTAGACAGCACCAGATTGATAAGTATAAGAAAAGTTCTACTCGGACTTGTGGAATCCAATTCCTGTGCTGCCTATCTAATGGGACTGGAAGCTCATTTTCTTGTTGTAACCTGTTGTCTCTTGTGGACTTTGTGATGTTTTGTTTACAATTCACTCTTGATGTTTACACAGTCTTTAAGATGGTTGAGTAAGGATTTAACTAACCTGAAAATTTATATGCAGTATGATACAAATTCAAAGCTTCATGCTGACCTAATTAGATCATTCAACCATTGTAGACTTTTTGTAGTATCTTCTTCCTCCTTGAATTTTCTATATTTCATCATATTACAGATATCTAAGAATACATGCCACAAAATGTCATATCATGTGAAGTATATAGTGTTGATTAGTTTTGTTTTAATTCAATTGGCTGCATTGTACACGTTATTAACTTTACAAATATCTGTTATGCTGGGGGTAAAGCTTTGGGTTTTCCTCTTTGCAGACTACAATATTTTTTTACATATCAGTATACAAATTATGTATTACCTAATGAAATCAATTAAATAAGTAAGGAAGCATATATATATATATCTATACATATATTACTAGGGAATAAGAAAAAAATTATGCATTATATAACCATATTTATCTCTGGTAAAATTCCTAAGATGACAGTCATCAGAACTTATAAACAGGACTTAATTCAAATTGGCATACAGGTTTTTGTCAACCACTTAAGTGATTTCACTAATGCTCTCAGAAGACATTTATTTCTTGTGGCTGTATGAGGTAATTTGAGCCTTGTGAAGCTCCATCTTAAGGTCGTAGTTCTTCAGAAATATTACTATAGTCTTTTGTATATAGGTTTAGTGATGAGTATTTGTTTAACATGGTTGTGCTGGGGAAGAAACGCAGTGTGAGGACAACGTTGTTCCAAGGCTCAGCAAGGGTATTTATAGGAAAAGTGGCGAGATGAACTGGAAGGTGCTCAGGTCATGGGATGTTTACTTTACTTGCTCACCAGAAATGCCATGTGGAGCAGATAAACTTTTACTCCTACTTTCTTCCCATTCTTCTTCCCTCCTGTATGTTCATGCCTTTGCCAAACCTGCTATTGTTTCTGTAACAGAACATACACCTGTGCTCATACTCACAACACCTATACTGATACCCACGTCCTCACTCATAGATGTACCTATGTCCAAACCCAAACTCATTCCTACACCTTCAACCATAACCACACCACAACTAAAGTGAAACCCATTCTTACATCCACATATGCATCCATTTTATTTTTTCATATAGGTGTGGCCTTGGAATGTAAATGTAAGCTTCATCAATTCTGGTTTTTGTATACTTCTCAGAAAATAACATAATCCCTTGTATGCTAGCATGGTAGGCCGGTTTCTACCAGCACATAACACGATATCATCTGTTAGCATGTAGCTTTGTTGTAGCAACTAATGCACCTCCTAGCACGACTGTTGTGTCTGTTAGTATGTGTTATTATTGCATCTGTAAGCACTGTCGCATCTGCTAGCAACTGATAATACTGTCTTTAATAAATTGTCTTCAGTTTCTGCCTGCACAGGGTCCCATTGCATGTAATATTTCCGAATCTTCTATTATACAGCTGGGGCACCCACACTTTTCATTTAGTAAGAGCTCCTTTCTCTGGCACACACAGTTCCCATATTTTCTAGTATGAATAACATTCTGCATCATCAGCCATACACATTTCTTATCTTCCTACACAAAGAGCTTCTGTATCATTTAGCACTGGGAGTTCATATATCATTTTAGCAATGGAGCTTCCATGTATCATAGCATGCAGAGTCCGTACATCTAGCACACTGGATTACTGTTTCATCTTGCACTAGTATCTCCTTTGTCTTTTTGCATATGGAGCTCCTGTATCACCAAGCTTGCAGATTTCTCATATCCTTTAGCACATGTAGTTCTCGTACCTTTTAGCAAATGGGGAGCTGATGTATCAAAACATTCAGATATCCATCATTTGAAACTATTTTTTCTTTTTATTTTCCTGAGTTCCTGTATCTTATAGCAAATGTAGCATCCAAATGTTCTCATGTGGAACTGCCACATCTTCTAACATGTTTAACTATAACATCTATCTTTTTAGAATAAGATGCCTCCACATTTGCTGGTGCAAGGATTTTGTACACCTAATGTGGCAGCATGTGCTCTGGTGACACTTGGTCTGGTAGTATGTGGCCTGGAAGCACAGGGTGTGATAGCAATTGGTTTGACTGCATATGGTTTAAATGCATGTGGTCCAATAGCAAGTGGTTTGCCAATGTGTATACTAAACTGAAGTGGTCTGGCAGCATGTGGTCACACAGCACATCATCAAGTATTGCATAGTCTGGTAACACATGATCAGGCAGATGTAGCCTAGATCTATATGTTAGCGAAATGTGTTTCCTGGCAGCATATGGTCTGGTAGCACATAGTATGGCAGAAAGTGTTATTTTTTAACCTATCATTTGGAAGCAACCATCTAAGCTGGGTATGGAAGGTGTGTGATCCCCTAAAAATGTTCATTCTTATGGATTGATGTTTAGAAAGGATTTAACAAACTATCTTCCATTCTGGTGGAAAACAGCATTAAAAATGCCTTTCACTTTAATTTGAAATTAATTATCTTATATACAGGATAAGCAGAACATTCATATAAATCAGTCCTCTGACTAAATGCTTACCCAAATAAATTTAGTTTTTCATCCCCAAATAATTTTTCTGAATTTTTCATACCATAGTCAGTTTAGACTTGAATTTTACATGATTTGCCTTAGGTTACTTTCAGCAGAACTTTATACCTGCATTTGCCAGGAGCTTATCAGTAACTCTTAAGACAAGTTCCAAAAGCTTGGCACCTAGTTGATTCATGAAAACCTAGGGATCAAATATTCAGTGGAAGGTTTGGTTTGGTGGAAAATCCTTCTGACCCTAGTCAGTTTAGTTAAGATATATGGAAGTGGCTGATGAATTTTGCTGCATTTTCACAGTTAAGAATAAATTACACATTGCCTTCCAAACAAAAAAAGAAAAAACCTTTCTTAATCTAATGTCATCAGTGTTGCTCATATGCTGTTTTTCATTTAAAGCTGAAATTACAAAAGAAAAGTCATATGAAAGATGTGAGTGATTTGGTGTTGAGCTACAGGAAGATTGTGGCAACAAGATAAATAAATTGATTCAAGCAAGTTTTCATTAACATCTAAAGTGTATCACTACAATTCTTACAACACCATCTTTGTTAGATATATAAAATTCACATCCCTTTGCTCTATGAAAGTACTGCAATACAGTTATTGACAACACCCCTCACTGTCATCAGCTGGTGATATATAAAATTGGTCTGAGATGATTTGGGACTTCATCAACCCCAACTGTACCAAAGTTTTGTTAGCTTGTGATTTTTAATGAGTCGATTTGATATTGTTAGTTGTAACTCATTGCTTCTCAGGTTTCATTATGCTTACCCAAAAAGTTTATCATTCTCTGATTGTTTCGACTCTGGTCATGTTTTAGTCGTCTTCATTTTTTCCTGTTTTAGTTTGTTTGATTTTGGCATTCATTTTCACAAAGACTGGGTTCCTAAGTAATTTTGTGTTACTTGGCTGTTGGCTTAGGTCTTACATCAGTTCAGATCATCTTGGCTTTGAGGCTACAGTGAGGGTGTGGGTCACTAGGATCACAAACCCCCTCAACACCTGCATCTTCACTCGCACACCTGCACACCTGTGGCTGAGCCGCTACAGCAAATTGGTCTTGAGTAGCTCTTTCAGCTGATTCTCAGCAGTTACTACCATAAAACAGTGGATACTATGGTCATTGGTATTGTTGATGTTATAAATCTAAGGAATTTTGATTAGATTATTTTTATCATGACTGTCATGACTCATGTTATTAATCTATATTCTTAAGATAAATATTACTAAAAATTTTATTTTGTTGGTCTTGTATTATTATTTTCTCTGTCATTCTTGTTAGTATGTGTTTTTGCTATCACTCAGTCTCAGTCTCTATCACTGCTGCCTTTTTCTTCATTCACATCAGGGTAGCACATAGAGAACCTTCCTCTCACGTGTTGGCTACCAACCATCCTCATAACTTCAAGTTTGGAAAACCTTGCAGCAAGACTTACAACATTTACTGAAGAATTCTGCTTGCTAGGGTGGCTGTCAAATACATGTAGCTACCATTTGCTTGCAATAAGAAAACAAGATGACAGTTTACCACAAACAGAAGATATATATGAGGGAAATAAAAATTATGTAAAAAGGGAGGAAAAGACGGAAAAGGATAAAAACAAGTTGAAATTATAAAGGATGGAGAAAGTGAAGTTATAGTTGTTGAAGGACAGAATAGTGTTAAAGAATGACTTTGAATACAAAGTGGGGTGATGCATGCATCTGGCCAAAGAAAAGAGCCATCTACGGGAGATTCCAATGATGACTGAGGCTAAATCATTATTATCGTAAACTGTTTTGTTATTTTTCTTACCTTCAAGAATGCCAATGAATATTACCCATACATAAAGTACACATCATGACGTACTCCTATCAACTCTGCATTATTCCCTTCCACCTCATCAATTTCAAAATAGATTTCTTTATTATAAATCTTTTATGCTCTGATCAACATTAGGGGATACATTAATACAAATATAAATGGTGTTGCTCCTCTCAGTTCTCCAATTATAATTTTTAGAACCTGGGAAACATAACAGAAGACAACACTTGTTTGAGAAAAATTATCCCAGACATCATTTTGTTTTTATGTCCTTTGTATGTGAAAGAATTTTCCCTTCTGTGTTATGTACTTTGTAATAGAATTTTTTGCTTTTTTCTGCACATTGTTTGTTCTTGTTGAGGAATCATTAATAAATCATTAATTAGCATTTACTGTGAGCAACATGATACAACAGTGTTGAATAGTTCTCAATAAAGCGTTCATAAGATTATGGAATTGTATTATTGCCCCCTGCTATGACTGATCTCTTTTCCCAGGTTTTCTGAAGTATTTGATGTCTGTCTCAAATTTTCTTCCAATGTCTTTCTACATAACTTTGAATAATTAGTCTCACTTTCCTCCCTATCTCAGGAATGTTGACCTGGAAGTAATGGCTAGTCATAAAACAAGGAGCAAATGAGGAGAAAGTTATCAGTAAAAAAGGAAACGAATCCAAAATCATCATTTTCATATGTAAGAAATCTACAGGCCAAAGAGCAAAATAGGGGGATTCAAGGTGCAAGAGCAGTATAAAATGCCGCAAAAAACTTTCTGTAATCATCAATCAAAAGAAATCAGTTATACATATTTATTTTCTTGTCCCAGGAATCCCTTTTTCCCTCAGGAGGATCCTGCAGCACTCGAGAACCTACCTAATTCCACCAGGGTGTATATATAATCTTCTTTCATACTATTCGCCATTTCCCGCGTTACCGAGGTAGCGTTAAGAACAGAGGACTGAGCCTTTCAGGGAATATCCTCACCTGGCCCCCTTCTCTGTTCCTTCTTTTGGGAAAAAAAAAAAAAGTGAGGGAAGGATTTCCAGCCCCCCACTCCCTTCCCTTTTAGTCGCCTTCTACGACACGCAGGGAATACGTGGGAAGTATTCTTT
>JAUTXX010000040.1:0-11114 GCA_032273605.1 Panulirus laevicauda
TACTGGGTAAAAGTATGCGATACACTGATTACTATTCAATAAAAAGTTCTCATTTGTGCTCCCTTGAGAGCATAAAGAGGAATATATAAGATAAGCAACTACTCTTGCAATTTCTAATACAAATATGGGAAAATTCGACTGCTCAATAATTAACTATATGAAATAAGTACTAAAACCATCAATATGAGTGACAAATGGATTCAAATTTGGGATAATAAGATTCATACAGGAGATAAGGAAGTATCATTATGGGATCAAGTTAAAAGACATAAAAGCTAACGCGATGAGTTTTGGACCTATGCGACAGCAATGGCTGGGTGTAAACTAAGAAAAAAAGTCTTTTACTGACTAGGGGCCATTCTCGTGTTTTCCACATTCTTCCAATATTCTAACATCATGAGATGCTCAACTTGTTTTCTTAGCAACTGAAAACATTACAATAATGTTCCTATTGTCGTTTCTATTACAACTTTTACAGTTTGATTGAAATGGCTGTTTAAACTAGCAAAGCAAATCAGAAACCACCGGAAGACTGACTCACAACGTTTTTTCTTGGTTAGATTAGGTTTGGTTTGATCTGATTGGATTAGAGAACAAACCAAACTTAAGCTGGTGTAATTTAATCTAACCTAACCTAACCTAGCTTTAAAAAACGTTTGGGAGATCTCCAGATGATCCATATATATATATATAACGCTGTGAGTTATCCGATTTAAGATATTCGAACTATATAGGCACTAAACCATGGTTAGTTATCTGCTTGTACTTGTTCTCTATTTCTGTGTTCATATAGGGAACAAGCTTCGAGTTCCGTGATCATTTTAACTGTACCTTTAAAGTACCGGATAAGGGTTTCTTCACTCACCACTAAATGAACAAGAACCGTTCACAAATAAGTGATGACTTCTTATCACTGTTTTTCCCTCAGCGATGACTATAATGTCGAGACACAGGTAAAGAACACTTGCAAGACTATAGAGGGGTTTAGAGACTTAGGTTGTGTGAAGAGGACAGAGGATAGCTTTCCTCAGCACCTTCACTCTCCAACCCTTGGCCTTGACTGAGCACAGGGTCCTATTCCATGCCCGGGCGTCCTCCTCCCTTGCCCCAGCACCCTCTCATGGTGCCAGCGGTGCCAAAACAGTACACTCCATGCTTGTAGACAAGTAAACTTGACATGACTTATCAATGTACATGTTCACAGAGAAGGTAGATTATATAGCATTCAAAGAAAACTTGTAAAGCAAGAACTCTTTAGTCTTTCGCATCAGACGCCTAAGGCCGCCAAATGTGGCAACTTTGTAATGTAAACAGTGAAAAAAATAGCCTACATTCCTTTGTCTGTTCCACTGTTGGCCTATATACGTTATCATTTTATTATACATCATATTTGTATCTATTGTAAGTCGCCGTCCTTCTAATGTTATCCATTTCAGATATTTGTTTACACTGAAATACCAGGTACAGGCACAAGGATGTTTTCTCAATGCACACTTCCATATTCCCTATATAGCACATAGAAACATATTTCATTTTTAGTATTCAAATAATTGCAGTTTACATAGCTTTCCTTTCGTATTTATATGTATCATCTTATTTATTATACTTGATCGCCGCTTCCCGCATCAGCGAGGTGGTGCCAGGAAACACGAAAAACGTCCACACTCGCTTACATCCATCCTCTAGCTGTCATATATAATGCAATGAAACCACAGCACCCTATCCATAACCAGGCCCCACAGACCTTTCCATGGTTTACCCCAGACACTTCACATACCCTGGATCAGTCCATTATACCACATCGACCCCATTATACCACATCGTTCCAGTTCACTCTACCTCTTGCACGCCTTTCATCCTCCTGCTTGTTCAGGCCCCAGATTGATCAAAATATTTTTCACTGCATCCTTCCCTCTCCAATTTGGTCTCCCTGTTCTCCTTATTCCCACAACTTCTGATACATATATCCTCTTTGTCAGTCTTTCCTCACCCATTCTCTCCATATATCATAACCATTCCAGCACACCTTCAGCTCTTTTATCCACATTATCTTTATTACCACACATCTCCCTTAGCCTTTCATTAACTACTCAATCGAATCACCTTCTTCTACACAGCCTTACTCAGGTTGTTGAAGGCTTGTAATATCTTAACCCATCCATAGTATACGGGATTGTAAAGAAATAGATTTAAACTAACACTACACAATTTGCATATTACCAGCCACTCATCGTTTGCATATACATTTGAAATAACGCTCCTTTGCTCGCTCTTTTTCCATTTGCTCATTAAAAAGCTGCCGAGATGTAGTTTATAAGTTTATAAGAGGAAGGTAACACATCAAGCAACCACCACCTACTCCAGGAGAGTCGGAGTGTGTTTAGGCACCATGACCATCTCAGCGCTGGGCAAGGGAGTCCGTCAGGCTCTGGTGGTAAGGCAATTTTACGCCCCCGTGGTGCCCGTCTGGCAGAAATTTACCAATTATGTGGATGGTCTGATGTCTCATCCTCGGTCACTCCATGTATTGTTTAATCACTTACCTGTTTAGTCCTTGTCTGCCTCCTCTTTACACTATCAGGCTCACTTTTGCATTGTGTCTCTAATTATCTATGCCAACGCAAGAGCTATCTTCTGTTCACATTTCCATTAACTGTAAATTGTCTTGATTACGTAAACCGTGATTCATCGCTTCTATCGTGCATTATATTAATTTATGTTCAGGCAAAAACAAGGCCAGCATGAGGTGCTCACAGGCGACACACTGACCCACAGTAACTCGCTTAGGTATATTTTCTTCCAATACTATACACCCAAATCGAGCCGATTTTTTTTTCTTTTTTTACATATATTCCCCGAATTCGTTTTACTTTCAGGTTTACAATGACTCTGCTACCATAAACACGCAAATAATACACATAATAATCTAGGATCTGGTCGTGGTGCTAGGGACACAATGACGAAAAACTGAAAACAAAAGTGTTGTGTAAAGAACACATTGCATCACAAAGAATTTAGCGTTTTTCTTTTCTTTTTGTTACTTGGATGTTAGATTTAATCATAAATATTACTCATCAAGAAAATTGGATACAGCTGCTGTACAGTTTATTTTGCAACCGGCGACCATTTCTTGATAGAAATGCGTTTATGATATTTGATAACAAAACTGTCCATAGCAGTAGTCAAAGAAGTTTTGTTCCTTGAGATAAATGATTTTACGAAAGTGGCCACTCCCGCTTTCGATACGCTCATGGATACATATATACACAAAATAATGAAAAAATATTAACCACAAGAGTTTGGAATCCATGTGTGTGTTTGGACAGACATCTATCAACACTGTCCCATCCCAGCCAAAGTGAACTCAGCAGAAACTACTAATCAATCGCCACCTTTTTTTGATTTTATGAAGAATGTTGGCATACGATCCTTTTTTTTTTTTTTTAGCCCTTTGTTGTTTGATGTTCTTTATGATTTCAGCCCTTCGCTCGTTAGGTAATTAAACATTATCATTATTACCGTTATCACTTTCATTATACTATCATCATTAGATCCAATTTCATTAGCCATGAAGCCTGCAGAGTAATTTGGACGTTGCCCAGTGTTTGCAAATCCAGAAAAGTATGTTGATATATCTGTACCTGAGAATGATTCCCTTGGTTACTTAAAAAAAAGTCCAAACTAGAATGATAAGACACAGCTGATGTGTAGCTATTTCAAAAGGTGACTTTTTTTTTTGCTGTACTGAAGCGAAAGCAAGGAGAACTGGATTTTCCCTATTTATAAATTTTCTTGGTTTAGAGTCTTTCAAGTTACAAGACTGTAGAACAGAAGTCGTGCAAAATTATGTGGTGATGAAGCTTGATGGCGTAAAGTGATGAGTTGTGATTGGTAAGGTCGCTAACTGGCTATTATCCGTTACCTGACGACCTCGCGAGTGAAGTGCTTGTTTGAATAATGGCCCCTTGTTGTTGTGGCCCATGATCTTCCCGCCATCCTGTACTAGTAATTCAAGGTGTCTCTCCTTGTGATCACTTGTTAACCACGTCAGAAGCACTGGTTTATTCTTCAGTATGCGTTCGTCACGCACATCTTGATCTTATCAAGTGCCAGACTTCAAAGTCACAATATGTCGTCTCAGCAGACTTGAGGAGATGATCTCATGGGACATGTTGACTCTAAGGAACCACCAGTAATGTAGCAGGAACGTTTCTCTTTTATTGTGGTGTGTGATGCAAGACCGGCCATGTTTATGGTAATGATATTTTAAGAAGTTCAGTACATTTGCACTGCTGACTCACTGTCGACTGGTGATACACTTAATCTAAGGAAAATGTATATATTTTCAAGAGGAATGGGACACTCTACAATTAGTATCATATTGTTGGTGATATTGAGTATACATCATGGACGTTTACTTTAATAGAAAAATGCTATAAACCCAGAGTGGGCAATAATAGAGTGTAGGATGATGGCTTTTGCAGCAGTAGCAGCAGCAATGCAGTAGTAACAACAGTAGTGTAAACAGCATCAAGATGTAGTGCAGATGTCCTTTGTCTCGCTGAAAATAAAAAGGTTGGTGTCGGCTGGTACGATGAGGTGTCTTCATTACAGTAGCACCAGTTTTAGCAAGCATTACACCGAAAGGCATTAATTAGCAATTATCTGTATAGTATATAGTATTTCCAGACTCTAACAATCTCATTAATGCTTTCATAATCGAATAGCATTATCACTCATAATTATCATTTGTTATAAACCATTATGGTACATTCTCGATATGACTATTGGCCGAGGGCTGTACAGTGTCACGTGCCTGGTGAATGGCATTTATCGCCTGGCTCTCAGGTTCTTTTGCTCTTGTGCTTTCGCCTTTTTCGACCTGACCACACATCATATTACGTTCCCCTACTCCCCTTTCCCCTTTTTTGACCTTATCTTCCCTACTGACGGGAACCGTGTGCCGGGAAAAAGATTTTGTGGCCCTAGGGTATGATAGGCGGGCCTTTGACCAAAAAGGTTTAATGTGAAAAGGTCAGCTAAATGGTAAGTCATCATACCGCCATGTTCGAGGATGTTACAGTCGTGCTCCACGGTCGTACTGTCGTGCTCAAGGAGTGAAAGGTTTGGTTCTGCTGTTGCTGCCACTGGGTTTTTACCAAGGTCGGCTGACACGCCACCACTGTAAGCTTCATGTATGCTGTAACAATTAATTTAGAGAACTCCCAGCAGCATGAACATCTGCGAACAACTATCTATGTATTTTCCTGTAAACATGAATGTCCGTCGCATAGATAAAAGACATCTTGATAAAAAGAATTGTGTTATGTGCCGCTTGGCTGTGGTGTGGCTGTTAGGGTTGGGGAGGGGGAGGGGAAAGAACAGAGAGCTCACTGTGCCCTCAGGAGCCGCCGTCCCAACCCACCCCCCGAGGGGAAGGTGTCGGCCTGAGTGGTGCCCCGTGGAAGTGTGTGATGCCCCAAGGAGGAGGGTCGGGATGATGGCCTGGGGAGGAGGGTGGGATGAATCCCTGGGAGGAGGGTGGGGTCATGTCCCTGAGGGGAGGAGGAAACCTGACACCCAAGCCTACGTCACCGGCCGCCCAACCCTCGCTCAGCTTCTCCTTGATCTGTTCCACTCCCACTCGTATTTCTGCTTCCTTTATCTCTCCCTCAGTATTGTTCCTCCATTTATTCTTCTGCTCGCCCATTTCCCACTTTAACTCGCGCATCTCCATTCCACTATTTCGTGTTCGTCCCACATTTCTTTATTATCATGTGTTCCCTCCACTTCCTTCTTCACCCATTTTACATAGACTGTTCTCTCCTGTCTACTTCGTCTACTCTCCCATTTACGTCGCTTTTCTGCATTTCTCCACCTCTGTTACTATCCTACACTTTAACTGTTGATGCCGCACTTACCCTTTTGTTCCACCATACACTCAAACTATCTCAGTTCCTCCATACTCTGCTCACACTTTTCCATCCGCTTGTTCGTCTCCACATATCCACCACTACCTAAACTTCTCCGGAATTCAAAAGTTTATTCTAAAGAGAATATGGTCCTCATCCACAATTGAATTCAGTAGTCGGACTGATTGATCTCCAATTGGGCCTCTACGTTTATTTTTTCTAATATCAGCAGAGTTTAGCAATCATGTGTCTGATGGCAACACACTGACTTTATCAAGCATTAGATTGGAAATGAAAGTGAAATCCTTCATGAAGCAGTGAAGAAATTATTGTTGGCATGTAGAATTAGGTTACATCGATATAAGTGAACCAAGAGTGGTTTACTATATTTGAGTGGGCGTATGTTGGTGGGTCCACATTGTTTTGTGAGCATGCGTCTTAGTGTGCCAATGTTCTTTGATGGGCCTGAACCACTTCATCTGTCCCTTGTCTAATCCACCACTGAACTAAGTAAATTACTGGCTCTACTCTCATTAATCAATGAATCAAACTCACAGTAATGGCCGTAAATACTTTCACCAAGGATGAGGTTCAGTGAACCATTACTTTTACACTTTCATATGAAGTCACATACCCAAATTCAAAGCTGCATATTAATTATCCCACAATTATTGACTTTTCCTATGTTCAAATTTGAGGGGCAGTGTGGTTCATCCAGATACGTATATGTTGAGAACACCTTACCAAATGTATCTTTATCCATATACTATAGAGAATAAACTTTCAAATTCTAGAATTCAATTATGTGCCTCTTTACATACTTCTTTTACTCCATTCCACGAATGTAATCTTCCATCCACTACTTTTTTTGAACAATAAATGGAGAGTTCAACGCATTAATCCCAATCTCCTGAACTTTCTATGCCATCAAGTAACCTTTTAAACCTTTGTAATCTGTGGGCATTCTGCCTCGAATGTAAGTTTATTTCAACCATCCACCAGCTTACCTTTAAACCAGTATTTCCATCCTTTTCAAGTAACAATTTGCCAAGTTTTCTTTCATTCCTTCTGGTTATGCTGGTGCTACACATCTTGAGGAGCTGTTCACTATAAGTATTGTCAACCTGATTTAGAAACTTGAAGGCTGTTAGTAGGTCACCCTCATCTCTTTATTTGCCTCCATGGTGGACAGCTTTGTAGCTCTCAGCATCTCATTGCAACTTAGTCCAATTATATCAGGAACCATCTTAGTTTCTCATTAACTGTAATCTTTGTACCTTTTTAGATGTAAGTACCAGCCTTGCAGTGCAAATTCAGTTTTGGTTTGTTGTAAATAATTTACCAAAGAAAAATAAGTGTGCATGTCATAACCCATTTGTAAGTTATGGGGAAGTTCTACTCCTATGGAACCCAATCTCTCGAATTTTTGCTACTCCCATACATCTATGGAACCCCCTTTCTTGAATGTTTGCTACTCTCATACATCTATGGAACCCCATCTCTCGAATGTTTGCTACTCTCATATGAGCTTTCAAACTTCTATATGCAATCTGCATTCCTAATTTCATCACTCAATTTATTTCATTCAAACAATACTTTTTTATTATGAAGCACAGTAGATTTACATATATACACACACACACAAACATACACACAAGAGGGGTGACCTGATCATAACCACTAAGTTTTAAAGCCAAATTGATGACATGGACAGTAAACAGCACTTCAAAAGTTGTAGGAATAGAACTAGCAGAGGACACACAATGAAATTAAAGCATTTGAAATTATATAACAAAGCATATTATTTATAAGACTGGTGGATGAATGGAATGAAGTGACTAAAGATATGGCTAATGCACACAACATACATAAATTTAAGATGCTGCATGATGGTAGATAATGTTCAAAAGATGGTGACCCATGAATGGAATAATCCCTTCCAGTACATTAAACAAATAGGTTAATACACATTTGCTAATGGCAGCAACTTATTAGCTAATGATGCTATTCCAATAGTTTTGTAAATTTTCAAAATTCTTTATTCTTACAGATACTTCAGGAAAATTTTGTCAACATAATTCAGTTGAAAAGGTAATTATGAATTGCTGAAATTTCATCTAGAAATGTAAAAACTAGTTTGGTAATTTGGAGAATTGATAATGATGGATTACATGTGCTACTGATCCAAAATACTATACAATAATCTTATTACAAGTTTATTAAATGATTTTTATAGTATAGATTTACAGAAAGTTAATGTTTAGAGCCTCCATTTGGTTTACAAAATATTGTCAAAGTTACAAAATACTCAGACAACATTCTAGAGGCCTTTGTTTCTAAAATTTGTAAAATTCACAATTCTGAACATCAATTGTTGCTAAGAATGTGCAAATCTTGGCCTGTTTTGTAATAATTTAAATTTTGCTCATTGTGCCTATCATAGGGAGTTGCCTTTTTTTCCTAGGTCAGCACTTAGAACGTTAGAGTTGAAGCAAACACATGATCCATACACCTTTTCTGAAACCATATTGCTCCCTAATTAACTGCTCAACATCACTCTCTCAATAACCATTTCTCCACAAACTTCACAAACTGTAATTAACAGAGAGATGTACCACTATATTTTGGACATGAATTGTGTCTCCATTGTCTGTATTCAAGGGCACCATAATAATCTGCCAGTCATTTTGGTTCACTCTGGGCCATACATATGTCAAAACAGTGTGCACAACCAGCAAACATCACCACCTCCTTTCTTGAGGAATTACTGTTATCCAATCCATTACTTGCACTTCATCATATTTTATCCCACACAAAGCTTTCTTTATTTCACCTTTCTTTACCATCCCATTTGTCATGACTCTCTCACTCCACATATCACTATTTCCCCAACACATTTGCCCCCTACCATCAGACACATTAATTTAATTTCATCTCACTATTCTCACACTACTCATTAGTCAAAATATTTTCCTATTTTCTCCAGTTCTCATTTATCCTCTTTTACAGCTTTCATAACTTGATTTCTTGATATTTTTGCTCATACTCCTCCCAATCACTCTCACTTTCTTTGCAGGTACTGTCCACAAACCTTCCTTTTCTGGTTAATTAATAATTTAACTTCATTAATTTTAAAGCATGTCAATGTCCCACACACCTCAAAATGTCACCCTATGACATTCTTCACTCCTACTTCCCTTGTATCCTTAAAAGTGACTTTTTCAAGTTTCCTCATTTTCTGAAGCCATCATGAACTTTTACTCTGCCCTCCAGGAAGAAAGGTTCAGGCATTCCCTCTCAGCATGTTCACATACAATTGTGTATCGATTTTACACCTGTCAATTAACACACACAACCAATATCTGTTGACCCCCAACCTCCTCACCCATGTATACTTGACATAGCTTTTCTCGAACCACATATTCCTACTCACCAATCATCTTTCAGCACACCAGTTTTACCCTTTCTTCAAATATATCAGCAACCCCTTTGCCCCCCTGATTACACCCTTCATTGCAATTTCACCAACCTTAGCATTCAGGTGTAACAGCACCATTATCTTATCTCTTGCATCAAAACTGCAAAAACCACTCACTCAGCTCCTAAAATGCATTCCTTTATTCTTCATTCCAATGGTTTCATGGTGCAAAAGCACAAACATTCACCTCTTCTCATAGTCTACTTACATTCTAATCGCTTTCTTGCACAGACCACTATGCATCAAAAGTGTCACCCCTTCCTTGGCTCTTAACCTGTCATTACCCATGTACTTTACCCCTTGAACATTCCTTAACCCTTCAGAGCCAAGACATGTAGGTTTGTCTCATTATACAGCATCTATCACATTTTTTTCTCCAAGTTATAAACACACACATTCAGACACCCCAGCCTGAACTTTCTAACATATCCTCACTTGGTACCTCCTGTTTCATCATTCAGAAACTAATCTCCAGTACCCAACTTCAACCTCTCTTAACTTGCCTTCAATAGCAAGAGATATGTGGGTAGTATTTTCTTTTCTCTATCTCTATCTCTAGGGAAGAAAATTGAAGATGATTTGAAAGTACATCCAAACAAAATGTTTGGAGAAATTCTGCAAAGCTATCTCATACATTCACAAGATGGCATATACAGAAATTCTTTATGATACACACTAATTCTTTTGCTACTTTAAAAGTGATGAACTTCATATTTCCTTCAGCAGTCTCCTATGAATTTTACCCAATTTCAAAATGTATGGTATATTTCTGTCAGCATCAAGGAATATTTTCTACATTAGAAATAGGATTATGTTCAATATGTGTTACAATAGAGAGAAGATCATTTTGTCTCTGCTCAATATGTTTGTCATTTGGATCCCAAGGCAAACAAACATGAGGTTAATTAAGAATCTCATATAATCTGCAATATTTTATTACTGAATCCTAACCTTACTAAATGTCTAGACGCGTGTGCTACCGCGTGGTCGGGTGAGGACTGGGTGGTGAACTGACGTCAAGAGTAATAATGATAATGACCATTGCACGGGGCACAGGAGACACTTTGTACTGCTGAGGACCGCCACCAACACTATCCCTAAGTCTCAGGGGCAGAACACACAGCCCTAGTGCAGTAATACCTACAACAAAATGGTCCTGTTCCAGCCTGCCCTCAAGCTTGGCTCTAGCTGCCCTCTGGCTAGGACACTTTTAAGAAAGTGCCTAAGATTTCCTGGGTTAAAACAAATAATCTACAATATCACTTATGCAGTTACCCAAAAAATGGGTTTCTGATGGAAAGAAACTATAATATGTTTAAGTAAAATCTGTAAAGTTAAAAATCATAGCCTTACAAAAGACTGAGTGAGGTCAGGGTTGAGGGCCGGCTTGGAGTGGTCACGGTACCACCTGAAAAATAAACCTTTACAACGAGCATTACCGCAACCTAAACCATTCTGTAGGTATATGGCCCAAACTACACCTACATATTTCAAATGGCAAAGGGTCTATGAAAACCTGAATACACAAGATGGATAAATCAAGGATTTTAAGGGCTAGTGTGCGAGATAAATGAATACTTACAGTATAACTGTATAGTAATTACATTTATACGGAACAGCTAATCTTGGCTAACATACAGAGGTTTGTGCAAGAAAACTAAACTATTTGACAGGTTGGTTAAATGACCTTTCATATATCCCCACTCCAAATATCTTTATACATA
>JAUTXX010000040.1:40878-55125 GCA_032273605.1 Panulirus laevicauda
TATATGGGTGGTGCTGCCGGACTCTGCCTACAAGTGGTTACCCCCCCGAGTGAAAAATCAACTTCGGCGAGGCTGCGTCAATCGTCACTTCCCTCCCCCTGACTGGAGCGCAGCACCGAAGCTGCTCAAGTCCCACAGTAAGGGACCGTCCCTGTATACATGATTAGCACTCAAATTTCCCAGCGTTCTGTGGACATCATGTACGCTTAAACACGACTTCGACAAGAAACAAAACAGGGTTGTCCTATGTTATCTTCACACTACATTCATTGGTAGGAGCTGAGTGTGTGTGTGTGTGTGTGTGTGTGTACCGTTTCCTGGGAATAGAAAATGTGCTCCTATCACGTATGTGTATAATTAGATTTTATCAGCTGAGATAATCAACGATCAGCGTAATTAATCGTAATTACTCTCCTTATCTAGAGTGTAGTGAGGGATGATTTAACCAATTATTCGCCCCAGGATACAACTCGGTGTTGTATCTGTTGTATTATCCATCAACGACCAATATGAACAGTTATGTTAATACTTCCCTATAAATCATATTCCCGGATGGTCATATTCCGGGTGTAATATAATCCAAATGTAATCTATCAAGTCCACATCCAAATATAATCTATCAAGTCCACGTGGCAAGAGTAACGCTTGAAGGGTAATCATACGCAATATCTTCTGAAGAGGCTACTTGTGTTCTGACGCCATGCTGTTCATTGACGCTGCCTCTTTAAATATTCAGGTAACACACCCCCCAAAAAAAATGAAAAGCGTCAATACGCCATCATAGGAAATTAACTAATGTATATTAAGTTTGAATGATTATGGTCTGAAATGACCGGGGGCATAAAATATTGTTGGTATGATATTATTAGGGTTCAATTAGTCCCAAAAGTGTTGATATGTTGTAACGAAATAGTACCATAATACCGTAATACCTCCGTTTGGACGTCAACTGAGATTAAGATGTTTAAATAATATGGTCTTTAGCATACGTACTGATGTGGCAAATCAAGTGTTGTGCTTAAGCAAGATACACCAATGTCAACAGAACTTTTGCCCCTCGAAATGTACCTCACATGTCTTTAGATTAGGATTCACGTCCCCCCTGATGAGGATTCACGTACCCCTGATGAGGATTCACGTCCCCCCTGATGAAAATTTACGTCCACCCTGATGAGGATTCACGTACCCCCTGATGAAGATTCACGTCTCCCCTGATAGGAGTTCACGTACCCTCTGGTGAGGATTCACGTACCGTGTGGTTAAGACGACATGTCCATCAAGACGTTCACCCGAGTCTACTGCTCTTCCCACAGGGAGCTACCGGTGCACTACAGGGGTGAGGGAATCTCCGGCAGGGATGGGCAGGAGGAGGATTCAAGGCCTTCGGCGTCGTCGGAAAGTCCGACCTTTGCTCTTCAGGTTCCATAAAGTCGGTCATCCTCAGCCGTGGGTGAATCAAGTCTCCTGGGACCTCCCTGCACGAGACGAGTAAGTTGCTCCGTCTGGCTCGATGTCTTCGGGTAGTTGTGGTTAAGTATCTCCAGGACAACTTTAGTGTTACAATCTTCCTCTCCTTCTTCCATAACTCTCAAGTGTGGCTCAACTTGATGAGACCAGGAAAAATGGGAAGTCGGTTCAGGTGTTGGTCATCTTGATTTAACTAGGTCTTAAATATGTGAGAGTGGCCAACTGATCGGCCAGGAGGTGTGGCCAACCAATGAATTTCTAGACAAGGATCATATGAGTGTATGACCATACTGATCATTTGAGAATGTGGCCCTCATGTTGTGGCATGGAAAATGCGGCCAATAAGATCATGCAGAAGTACAGTGGTATGTGGACGTGGCCAACATGTTCATGTGGAGGTGTGGTTCTTACAGGGGGTCGCATGACAACCAGTGGAGCTACCGAGCTTTGCTGTGGCCATTCAGGGCGGCCTCGCGGTGTCTCTGCTGCCCGGCGTGGTGTCCTCGCTTCTCCCTCCTCGAGTACAAGTACGAGGTCACCATGGTCGTCCAGGTGAGAGTTAGAGTCGTCCAAGGTGAGTACTGGAGACACCATGTTCGTACCAGGAGGGAGCAACGGCCACGTGTTGAGAGGTCGGTGCTCCCATTGTCGTCTGAGTGAGTGTTAGGTGCTCCCATAGTTGTGTGGGTGAGTGTGGGTGCTGCCACCGTCGTCTAGGTGAATGATGGAGTCCTCAAAGTGAACACAGGAGCCACCATAGTCTAAGTGAGTAACACGGTCCAATACAGGAGCACGAAAGATCAACGTACACGTATCAAGCAAGTGCTGGGGTAGTCCTCGAGAGTGAGTGTTTGGGTCACCGACGAGGTACCATACTGTAGGCGCCCTTCCTCTGGTGTGATAAATGGCGAGACATGATGAACGAATAGAAAATTAAACTCTTGCATGTCAATGTCTTCTTCAGTCTGTAGTCTCCTTCATTGTCCCCCAGGTGTGGTGTCTCCTGCTGGGGATTCTCTTCCTCATCCTGGATGCTGCGAGTTCGTCGGCTATGCCTGGTGATAGACCTCTCACTAGCACAGTCGCCACCACCACAGCCACAGCCACACGTGTCTAGCTCTTCCTCGAAGACTGCATCTTGGTTTAAGCTCCAGGCTCTCGCTTCGAGTGAGAGCTTAAAAGTCAATAGTGTCCTTGAAATAATCTAAACAGACACAGAACTTAGTGTATACATGACATCAACAACACCAAAGTTTATAAATGTATATACATCAATTGTTACTGATGTACACATAATAGCTTTTACGAATGTACATTAGCCAATGTATAGGCATAAAACCACATCTATCTAGGCCCGTAGTGGGAGCTAAGGACCTGTATACATTATGTTTGTATCACATCCACAACTCACTACATATCCCTCCTCTCGCGTGATGATGTTGTGTTGATCGTATCTCGCTGGTAAAGTCTTTCAACCTATTATCATATTTTGAAAAAACTTTCGACGATTGTATTAGCATTTATATAACATTTTGCTAACTTGTAGATGAATGTTAATGTGAATAGTGTGTCTTAACGATAATGTAAACTTATATTGTATGTGTTTCACGTAATCACTGTCTCTTCTTGGAATGATATTGTGAAAAAGAATTGTATCACCCATCAAAGGGTTGTATGTCGGTACTACAACCATTTCTAACTCATTAAGAACACTGAAGCTTATCCTTGGCACTGTAATAATAATGGTATGGTGACTACAGTGTGTAATTATATGGTGAAATGATTTTTTTTAGAACATCACTTCCCTTTAAAATCATACAATTGAATAACATTATAACAGTTCACATGCTGAATTTGTATATATAATATATATGATACAAAACAATAGTTCTAAGATAAAGCAGCCATCATACACACACACACACACACACACACACATATTCCTATCTTATCTCTAACTACCCAGGACCAATTTTCTTTGAAAGAATCCAGGTTATACCCAAGACCTTTCTAAAGGCTCCTGCAGGTCAAGGCTGCTCTACTTCAAGTAGCAGGGATAGGTAGACTCTTTTGGAGTAAAAAGGTCTTTGACCCCCCCCCCCAACATCCTTCCCTTCCCTATGCATCCTTCATCGTGCATCCTCATCCCTAAGCACACAGTTGTTAAGACACAACTATCATTATCTGTCACTATAAATCCTAACCCACACCTGGTCTTCGACCCACCAGGGACATCAGCTACTGAGAAACATTTGGTCATACACGATATCAAACAAAAACATTAGAAGATAAAAGACAAACACCTGTTTTTGAAAAAAAAAGAAGAGCAGATTTTTGATGACTGACATGGAAACCTGGTGAGAATGGACTATAAAAGCTTACTAAAGGACTCGGTATATACGGGACCAAGTCTTGTGGGAAATATACAGGTGATTCACAAATATGATTAAATGTAGTTCATACGAATCTCATATGTGTCGTGGGTGGTGTTGCCCAAGCCACAATGTGTGGTAAGTAGGCAGGTGGCAATGGCCTAGCCCCTGTTGGTTGGTGGTTGGCAGTGCCCCAACCACTGTGTGGTAGATGGGTGGCAGTGCCACAGCTACTTTGTGGATGGTGGTTGGCAGTGCCTAACAACTGTATAGTAGGTGGCAGGCAGTGCCCAAGCCACTGTATGGTTGGTGGCTGGTAGTGCCCAAGCCACTGTATGGTTGGTGGCTGGCAATGCTTCAACCACTGTGTGGTAGGTGGGTACCAATGCCCAATCCTCTGCGTGATAGGTGGGTGGCAGTGCCCCAGCCAGTGTGCGATAGGTGGGTGGCAGTGCCCCGGCCACTGTTTTGGTTGGTAGGTGGTGGTTCATGAGGCACTGTGTAGGTGGGTGGTTGGGTTGGTGGTACGGGCAAAGCCACCATCAAGTGACACATGGAATAAAGATGGCAAGCGTCTTCATTGGCCGCCTGTTCCTCCGCTCCCCTGCCCTCTCACAATAGGTCAGACCCCACTCAAATGACGGACACAATAGGTTCTGACACCTGCGGCTCCAGGCAGCCAATCACAGCCGCCTTTATCACTACTCTCGGCCAATCATTAACATAATCAATCAATAAGCTCCGCCCCCACGCGCCGTCGGGATATATAAAGAGCCAGCAACAGAAAACGGGCTTAGTTACTTTGTCCGCCTTGCCGGTTGTCGGTTACGGTGCGCCTGACGCGTCTGTGTTGTGAGAGACGTGGTCGTCACAACCACCACGGACTCCTAGTAACGACCTCTCACCTGGACTCTACGACCCTTCCTGCGATATCCATCGTTACCACTAAAACAACTCCTCGCATGAACAACCCACTGCACTAGCATTAAAAGGTAACCATCATTGCAATAGTTTATACTATTTTTTTGTACGACTTTTCTATTTATATATTGAAGGTGATAATTCATTCTTGATTGTCCTGACCTTATAAATTGCATCATTGCAGCTTGTGTTGTTAATCAAATTTTTCGACTCTACGTCATACTGAGGCGTATAGTGTTGCGAATTCGATTATTTCATTGTTTCACGGGACATAATGTCCATCAGCGTGTCAGTGTTGCATTTGTGTCAAAACTATTGTAATTACGTAACGTGCACTACCCGCTGGCAACGCCTAATAATTCCCTCCCACCTAAACTATGATCAAATGATCTCAACTTTTATTGATAATAAAACAAGTGATCAGTTCTAAATGCACAGCAATAAAAGGTAATGTATATTGAGGTTATCATTGCTATTTGCCGATGATGGGAATGGAACGAGGATGGGGATTTGGTGGCTGCTGTACATCACGATAACAATCGCGGTATATACCGACTCTCCTCCTCCCCCATTCTCGCCTGGCCTTACAAGTGTTGAGCGCGTGTAGGAGGCGTATTGATCTAGTTCCCGACAGCTGGCTGAGTCAGCAGTATGTAATGTTTACATCTCAAGTGGCAATAACATGGAGGAGGAGGAGGAGGTAAGGGAAGCGGGGAGACGGCGGAAAAAGGGCATGGTATTGTCCTCGCTAGGGCTTCGCGTGCTTTCTCGTGTGTTTGTAAAGTTGAGGTCGTAATTGTCTTCTTCTGTGGACAATCACTTGGGGAAAAGTTAGTTTTAACATGGCTAGGTTAGCCCCAGGGTTCAGCTGGGCCATGTGTGTAAGGTAGAGGGACATAATTGTAGGCTGTAAGTTGTTGCACGGCTGTTTCTGTCGGGCGCTGACTGTGTTGTGTTCTTGCAGGCGTCATGATCATGGAGGCGCTGCGTGGGGTGAGCGCCGCCTCCACTCCACACACCTCCCCCACCAAACGCACCTTCGATGTCGCCTTCCTCACGGGCGCCCGCGACCACGCCCTCGACTCCGACGTCCCCTCGCCCGCAGCTAAAGTGAGCAGAGTCGGGGGGCTGAAGGTGTCGCCGCCTGCCGTAACAGACTCGCCAGCGCCGTCGTCCCCTCCCCGCGACGACGTGACCCCCGGCAGCGCCTTCACCAAAGTCACCAGGTCGCAGGCGTCGTCGCCGCCGCACTTCAGCGCCGCTGCCACTACCCTGGACACCCTCAGCTCCGCCTGGCCTCCCGTGTCGGCCTCCTTCAGCGCCGTCAGTTCCCTACTGAACAGTGGCAAGTCTCTGGCGCCCTTGTTGGCTGCCCCTGGCCTCCTTCCGCCGGGTTTGGCTCCCTTCCTGCCTCCAGCCGCCCCCGACCGCCTCAACAACAACCTGGTGGAGGAGTACCTCAAGTCGCAACACCAGCTCATGGATTCGAAACTTGGAGGTGACCTGTCGGCGAGCGAGGCACTGTCCCGACTGCGTTCGACCATGTACCCGGCCGACCAGTACAAGCTGCCCTTCACCACCCTCTCCTACCCGCTCTCCACGCCGCCCCCGGCCGACGCCGCCACCAAGCTGAGTGCCGCCGCTGCCCCCTTCTTGTCGCAGCCGTCCGTGTCGGCCCTCATGCCGCCGTCCCTCATGTCCCTGACCCAGACCACCCAAAATGTGTGTGCTAAGTGCAACATCTCCTTCCGCATGACCTCCGACCTGGTGTACCACATGAGGTCGCAGCACAAGCGGGAGGCGGACCCTTACAAGAAGCGCCGGAACGAGAGACTCAAGTGCAGCATCTGCAACGAGAGCTTCCGTGAGCGACACCACCTCACGCGGCACATGAGCGCCCACCAGGACCGCGATAACGATGGTGAGGCCAAGTGAGACGGCCAATGGGCGCACCGGCCACACTCCCACAGTGTCCTCCTACACCCACACTTTGGGCTGCCCGCGTACACCTACACTCCGAACCGCCCACGACACTACCGGTCGTAATGTGTGCCGCCCACTTCCTCCGTAACCCATGAGATAACCCGCCCAACGTCTTGACGACCTGAAGAGTGAGCACCCATACCCACCCGCACCCACATAGTGAACCCATACACCCACCTGCACCCATGAAGTGAATCCCCACACCCCTACAGTGAACCACCACACCCACAAAGTGGGCCAAACACGCCCACTTTAAGAACTCACCTTTATCCTTCCATGTAGTGCACCACTCATAACATGGGTCGCTATACCTCCTCCCACCACTCACAAAGTGAGTCACCACCTCCTCCATCACCTACTGTGTGAGCCTGGGCGCCCTTCGCCCTTCATGCCCTATAAAATGGAGTCTCGGCGCCCTTCGCCCTTCATGCCCTACAAAATGAGTCTCGGCGCCCTTCTCCCCCTATGAACTGAATCTCGGCGCCCTTAACGCCCCAAAGTGCGAGTCTACGCGCACTTCAACCTCCATGGATCGAGTATCGGCGCCTTCACGCCCCACAAAGTGACCCTCTGCGCCCCTCAATCCCCCGAAACATGCTGCAACTTTGGAGATGGAACGCTCGAAGTCTTGGCTAGTCCCAGGGTACGGCGTGGCAGATGGGTGATAGAAGAACGGTGATTGGTTGATACAGAGACGATGGTGGACTGACACAAGAGCGGTGACTGGCTGAGGCAAGGGGCAGCGATATTCGAATGAGACGGTGGCAGTGATTGGCTGAGACGAGAGCGGCGGGAGGATGAGAAGTCGGTGATTGGGGCAAGACGAATGTTCGACTGAGGTCAGAGCGGTGATTGGCTGATATGAAAGCCACGACTGGTTCAGGCAGGGGCAATGATAGGCTGATACTTAAGGTTGGTGAATGGTGGAGAGAAGGAAGGAGATTGGCTGATGGTAGGTAGGTAACTGCCCATTACATGATAAGGTGGTCACAGGTTCACGCAAAGGTGCTGATTGGGTAATACAAGACACCAGTGATTAGCCAATACCCAGGCACCGTTACTGCTTAACGCCAATCAACCGAAACAAAGACGATGGTTGGTCGACAAGGACCTACAGTGACTAGCCAATTTGGCTCGCAAATGACCGCTTTCCCCAATGTACTACTGTGCTAAATATGGGATACAAAAATAAAGTGAAGTGTACATTACTATAACGCTGACCAAGACAGTGAGTTCTGTACTCTGTAAACAAGCGTTACAAGGCTGTGCAATTTGTACATCGTTATCGAGTGCTACAAAGGCTGTACAATCTGCACATCGCAATCAAGTGTCGCGTCTATACTGTACATTTCAAGTGTGTACTTCGCCATTATGTGCTTCAAGAATGAGTAGTACAATGTAATGCTTTCTCCACATCAACTCTGGCATGTTCCCCAAGAGCTGCCGAGTACAACATATGGGGAGTGTACATCGCTCACACATGTCTCTTGAATGCACAGTACAATGTAATGGTTTGTGTACATTGCTTTAAAATAATATTTTATGTCTTTATTGTGAAATGGAAGTTGTTCTCCCATTTTCTTTCGTTCTTAACAGAGAATGGATGGCAAATGCCTACTTGTTTATTTCGTGTTTCAGATTCTAATATATTGTAATTAGCTTTTGACTCATTTCTTTTATATAGATGTTTGTAAATATATATATATTTCTGATCTTTAGATCTGACGAGAGTGAAAAAAAAGAAAGAAGAAATATCTGGCATATTATAATTTCGAATTAAAGTGTCTCTTGAAGCTAGTCAGTTTTCCCCGGCATGAAACCAGTGCAATAACTAAGTGTATATACAAGTTATGGATTTCAAAAATTCTATGTAGTGGTAGGGGGCATATGTTGATGTGTTGTGGTGACGTTACCAGTAGCGACGACGTCACCGATAGCCGTGACGTCACCGGCGTCGATGAGGCGTCAGAGCCACCGACGCTGGTGACGCCATAACGTTTCTGCTAGTCGGGACGTCACGGGGTCCGAGGCCCCTCCTGTCCTCCGCGTTTAATAAAGGATGTCTTTTTTTGGAGTAACTTTTCTGGTGTTTGATTAACCCACGTTTTTTTTTTCTTTTTTTTTAAAGGATGGAATCAACTGACCCTCGTTATCCTCGAGTGTTGGTCAAGGGGAGGTGCTCTGACCAGACACATCAGATGATTTTACACTCCATATTGTTTATCTGTGGTTACGAGGCGAAGAATGGCCTCATTTGCGCACAACCACTCTAGCTGTCATGTATCCCGTACTGGCACCAGAGCCAACCATCCACAATTAAACCCTACTGAATTCAGAGATTAAGCTTCACCATTTCCTGTGCCCTACTTCAGCCCACTGACGGTACCTTTCCTTACCCCCTTATACCACATCAATCCAATTCGTTCTATCCCATGCACGCCTCTCACCCTCACGAATGCTTACGCTCCGATAACTTAAAGCTTTATTCACTCCATTCCATCTCCCTCTTGGTCTCCCCCTCCACTTTAATGTGTGTGTGTGTGTGTGTGTGTGTGTGTGAGCATTGCATTGTTTGTATACTTCTGCACCTTTACTATTTGCTTATCTATAAATTCATCCATCGCGTGACGACAACTTGTAAAGGTTCCCTAACATAACTCTTCTTCTTGGTTCCTTGCAGCTGTACCAATCAGCCAGCCACAGTGTTCCCTCTTCTTCCCTTTCTCATTCAGGTGCTGTCCTCATCGGGCGGTGAGGCGTGACGTGGAATGCAGTTAGCAGTATGTCTGCTAACTGCATTCACGTGAACAAAGCACAATCTTCAAACATTAACCTTCCTCATTCCTCTGTTCTCTTAGCTACACAGCTCTAGTTTTTTGGCCGTAAAATCGTCCCAAAAAAAAAAGCCAATATTTTCACTGTTTCGCGCCATTCGACTGCGACGGAAATTCGCAGTCCAATCAAGAGAACAGCGTGTGTCACCACACATGATCCCTGTCTGTAGTCATCACAACAGGTTAAGGAGGCTTGAGGTACGTGGGAGGTGTGGCCACGCTGAAATAACGAAGCTACGGAGGTCCATCACGGTCGAATGATGCGAGAGGAAAAAGGTGATCATTTCGGCCTTTTGACGAGGTCACGGCAATGCATTTACCATTCTCTGCACTCTGGGGAATGGGTCAGGTCCAGGGTCAGGCATATGAGAGAGAGAGAGAGAGAGAGAGAGAGAGAGAGAGAGGGAGAGAGAGAGAGAGAGACAACCTCGCCAATCATGAACCCCCTCGTCACTGATACCTCACCAATCAGACTGCACTAAGTAATAAGTCACTACGTTATGAAAATTGATAATACCCAGTCACCAAGTATGCAAAAGATCGCATAGTCATGAACGCGTCACAAATCTAAAGTTTACATGAATCAAACTTTCCGTTCGACGTCACGACACTGCCCATCTCCCTGCTCGGGAGGTACTTCCTTTTCGGTCACTGTCCTCGACGTGACCTGTGTGCTTGCGTCTCCACCCACTAAACCCTGGCATGTGACTGGCTGCTGCATCCCATAATTTCTCTTTGAAGACCAACCACACGAGGATTGACCGTTGTGACACCTCCCCCATCCACCGTGAAAAAAAAAATCGAAGCTTTGGAAAATTTTTTTTCTCTTTTCTATCTTTTCTTCTTCCTATAACTTTCTCATCTTTAGAAATGAGCTCCACAAACATCTTTGTGGAGCCAGATGATAAAGTGACAATACATCAATCGTGAACTGGGGAAAACTGAAGAATAATACGATAAAGACAAAATATATACAAGGAAAGATGAATGAGGAAATCTATGAAAATTAACAATTTTCATCTCACATGGACAAGACATAAAAACAAGCAATGATGACCAATAATCTTCGTCTCAATATACTACCACAAAATAATTGCATTTAGCTTTGAAAGTCAGATGTTCGTAATGAACATTCTTAACGACAGGTACACGAGTGGAGTCTAGAAGCTGGCAGTGAAATTTAATACGGTACAAACTTCCAGGCAAATGTCAATTCGTTCGTAGTTTGAATGCAGATTACCAAGATACTGGCTCATGTGTAGTTTCAACGACTCTTGACTTAAAATCAATGTTCTTATATCTTCTGTCATATTAAATTGTAATCTATTATCTTCACTTATCGTATCTATCGATGATTTTTTTAAGTGTGTGTGTGTGTGTGTGTGTGTGTGTGTGTGTGTGTGTGTGTGATCATGTACGACATCTGTCATAAGATTCGACACCCACAGTGGTGCTGGTTAAACAGCCGGGGGTAGAGAAGATGTATATCATGAAAAGCTATGCACTAAGTACGTACATAAATCCTTTACAACAATCATGGCCAACCCTACAACCCTGATAGCACATTCATAACTAGTGCAACACCTTTACATCACATCTACAACACCGTCGCAACACATGTGTGCCACCTTCACATCCACCACAGGTCGTGCCCTCAATAACCATCAACATTCCAGACACGACAGGACACATCAGGCTTCCGCCCCTATGTCCATGACAATGTAGCCAGACGGAACACTCAACCATGTGTCGTGCTCCAGCCAGCACCTGCCTCATGGGTTAAAGCTCTTTTATCTGGCATCACTGATCAGCCATATCGTCCCTTATCTTCAAATATCTTCGTCCTCCTCTTGTTTGAAGTTATTCCCTCGTAGATAACTGTCAAATCTTTACTGTTTGCAAAGTCTTATTATCATTCTCTCTCTGAAATTGGTTATTTCTTTAATTCAGTCTAAAATATTGGGTATTTTTTTTCTTGATTTCGTCTCAGTAACTTATGAAGTTATCATCAACTTTACTAAATCGATTGAGACGCATATGTGATCCTCATCTGCAAGCTAAACCCACACCATTATCATGGAGCAGAACTAAGGCGAGTTTGCCGAGTATAGGGCCTATATATATATATATGCTTTCTATACAGCATATGACAACGTTAATTACTACGCTACATAACAATGCCAAGGATAGCTTATCTCGCTACCTTTCATAGCCTATAGTAACCTCATGATATATATATACACACACACACACACTTTCTCACTTGTCCCTAGAGTTTATACAAAAATCGAACCAACCTGAGTGCAAACACTGCTATAGCAAAAAGCTAATATTCACGGCAGATAAACACGAGGCGGAACAGAGCCAACACTAGCCACACCGCCTCGCTCATACCCCACCAGCACTTGAGCAGGCTGGGCCACCTGTTCGGCGGTCGGGGCCGACATCACATATGGTAAGTATCAGGGTGACGAGGGCCCATTTAAACAATATTAGTTTCCTATTGGTTGCTCATTGGGTCGACACAAGCCACAGGATGTCTAGGGAACTCCACCTCTCACACTCAGTATGATATATCAATGATCTATCTTAGTTTTTCTTCATTCGAAGGTAATTTGTGTTTATATCCTACACTTGTATAAACTAATTTCATCGTTTTTTCCGTGGATATATAAAAATTATGGATCGGAGTTCATTACAACGGGGTAGATAAAGGTTCCAGCCTCCCATCTGTCGCTCTCGACGTAAACGTTCAATTGCTCGGAGTCCATTAGGTAAACAGCCATAAATCATCCGTCTACTGTCGCTTTTACGAATAAACTGCAACGCGGAATAAATCTACCGCACGGGAAAAATACGGACTTTGTTCAATAATTCCCGGCAATGGGGAATATCTAATGAGACATTGCGTAAGGAGGCGTAATCCCTCATTCGAGACCAGGCATTCGGACGATGTCACCATGTATTGTGGTAAGGCCGAGCCCGCGCAAACATTTTGAAAATCTGGCGCGAATCCTGGATCATATGGGCATTCGTCCGTTACTCTCGCTCGCCCCACCGCACACCTCAAACACCTGCATCACATTTACTGACCTTTCATCGCGTCAGATTAATCCCCCTTTACGCAACAGTTATTACAGAGAACAATAAAATCATGGCCAAATTATATAAAACATTACTTTGATACGTTGTGGGGTATATTTACGATGAAAAAAACCCCAACGCGAAAGGTACTGAAACTGGCGAAAGACAATGGTACTCCCCATCTCTACAGGGTGCCCAAGCCAGCCCGAAATGAGTTGGCTCGAGCTGAGCATATGGTGCCTCCTCCCCCCAGACAAGTCGTTCCCCAGCAATTGGGGTAATGACGACGGACGTTTTCTTTCTCTTTCATACGCACCTTATATCGTTTTCTCTCTCTCTCTCTCTTTTACACGCACTTTCTATCCTTTTAGAGACCAGAGGGGAAATGATTCTAGCAGCTATATACCTTCTATGGAATAGGATTTTGTTGTGACGAGCGGCAAAGTGTGGGTAGTTTCGTAATCAGTTATTCATGGTCGAATATGGAGGTGTAGAAGGAAGATACGTCACTCGGAAACCGGTGGTGCTCTTATTTACAGGAAATATTAAGGAAAATGGGATAAAAAATTAATTCAATACGAAGTCTGGACAAAGGACCCAAAATCGATCTTGAAATAAGATGATCTTTCTACCTATATCCTCCCCTCCCTCATTCTCACCATTCTGTATCTCCCCATCCTCTCCCCATCCATAGTATCTTCTCTCTAACTTTCTCCCCAAATCTTTCCTACGAGCCTCCTCCCTCCCAATCCAAACTTTAGTATGATATACCCTGTACTGAGAGATAAAGACGTACCACTGAAATGCAAAGATCTAATATACTCTACCATTCTATGACCCATTAATATGGTCACTTACGATCAGAGACACTGGCTGTCAAAATGAGAGAACTTAGATTAATCAGAGAAGTTATAAGAATTAATAAAAAAAAATCAAGAGAAAATTTCAATCTCACACCTCTGTTAGAATGAATAGCAAAGGACGAGCAAAGGTGGCGTGGTTATACAAGACACACAAAATGGGCCACGAAATAGTTGGAACGGAGCCTAGAGGGAGGACGACTTGAAGCAGGACCTCCTAGAATGAAATGGATTGAGGGCGTCAAGAGCACTCCTTGAAGGAGGAGGAGGGGAAGACAACGGTGGAAGCTGAGGAAAACATGAAGAATGTGAGGCGAGGAACGAGTGGTGTGAGCACTGATCCAGGAGGCTAGGAGACCTGACAGACTGTAAATTCCACCTGTTTTCTTCCCCTGTCCTAGATCCTGCTACTCATCTCCCCACTCGGAATCGCCCTCCCATTTAATTGTCTCCTCTAATCCTCCTCCTCCTCCTCCTCCCTCACTTTCCTGCCCACCCCAACCCACTCCATCAGAACAACCCCCCCCAACCTAACAGAGCCTCAACCACTCACACCGTCTTCCCCTAAACCCTCCAGCCTTCCCCTGCCCTATCCTTACCCACCCCTGCCCTACATATGGTATGGACCAGCCTAAGATCAATCGAGTAATGGTGGTGGGAGGAGGGCGGGGGGAGGGGGTGGGGGTGGAGCGGCCGAGAGAATGAATGGTATATTTATTATCAACG
>JAUTXX010000040.1:65036-76441 GCA_032273605.1 Panulirus laevicauda
TATGTGTATGTGTATACGAGTGGATGTGCCATTCTTCATCTGTTTCCTGGCACTACCTCGCTGACATGGGAAACAGCGATTATGTATAAAAAAATATATATATCCTCGGCTTACATTGGGGTTGCATTCCAATAAACCTATCGTAAGTCAAAAGTACATTTAACACTATACATCATAGCTTAGCCTAACCTACCTTAAACGTTCTCAGAACACTTACATTAGCCCACAATTGGACAAAAGTCGAAAATTCATAAGTTGATCCATCGTACGTCAGGGGTCACCTGTATACATGAAGAGAGTCACTGAGCATTTGCCACATTAGCGAGAAAAGAACATTCTGAGCAGTTGACTTTCCCTCAGTAATTGTTGTGTAATCCAGTGTAAGCAGATGCCACCTCACAAACACTTTATATGCCCTGGGTCAATATCTCTCTTACTCACTCTATCCCATCCAAACCTGGACAACATTCATCCTCCAACTACTCAAGCCTTCAACCTCCTCCTCAATTTTCCCTTCCTTCTGATGAGTCTTTCTTTGTCTATCCTCTTCATAAAACCATCTCAGAACACCCTGGTTCTGCCTTCCCCATCCAAATCTAGTATCTGTCACATATCCTCTTTACCCTGTTCTTCCATACGTGATCAACCCTGATCACCACCCTCTTACATTCTTGTTTCACGGCCCAAGACATGCACCCAACTTTCACGCACACACATACACCGACACAGATTCAGAGACCAGCTTCTACATCGCCTCTCTCTCAAATCTGCCACCAGTGTCATTTCATTTGCAAACAGCACCTTACTTGCCCCCCTAAGCCATTCTATCCCCAGCACACTGTGTAGACCCATCTCTGCATGACCCTCACATATTCTTCCTTTATCATCCCATCCATCTACAGCTTAAATAACCATGGTGATATCACACACTCTTGATGCCTACTTACACTTGGAACCACTCACCTTTCCCCCTTCCTACTCACACACACAAGTCTTACTGTCCCAGTAAAATCTCCTCACTGTTTTTTTATAGTTTTCCTACGACACTATATATTTGTAACATCTCTATTACTCCATAATACACTTTCTCTAGGTCCATATATACCAATCTCAAATTCCTCTCGTTCCCCAAGTATTTCTCCCAAACGACACTCAAAGCAAATACCTGGCCAATACACCCTCCTCCACTCCTGATCTTCCTCCCCAGTCTCATATTCTGAGCTTGTCTCCACCCTATCAATCACCACCCTTCCATACAAGTCTCCAAATGTACTCAACAGATTTACACCTCTAATTCTGTCATTCATTTTTATCCATCTTTTCTTTATAAAAGGTAGCATCCAGGCATTCTCCCAGTACTCAGACACCTTGCTTTAGGTCGTGCACTCGATGCAAATCTTGCTAATCAATAACATCACCCTCTTCCTTGAGTTTAGTTGCAATGCCATCCATATTAACCACTTTGCTAAACTTCACCTTAAGCAAGGCTTTCACCACCTTCTCTCTTTTTACTAAACTATTCAACTTGATTCTCTTGCTAATTCTCATGCCACCTTACCCTCAACACCCTGCATTTGCCACCCTGTTATGTAACACATTCAACAGTCCTTCAAAATATCTTCTGGATCTGTTGTTTACATCTTTGTGTTCACCATTTGTTCTCTTTACATAATTCACCTCCCTCCAAAACATCTTTATCTCCCCATCTATTTGCCTTTTATGTTTCTCCCTTAACCTTCCTCTTGACCTTTTGCCACTTTCTTTTGTACATATCCCAATTACTTCCCTGCAGGTACCGCCCGGATCGCTCTCTTCTCTCATACGAGCAAGCTGTAACTCATCCCACCATTCACTACCTTGTCACATATGATCCTCCTGCACATCAGGCATTCTACCCACACATGCTTTTCTGGATATCATTCACTTCCCTTGCTTCATGTTCTTTCACATCTCAGCACAAGGACCTCACGCACTTTCACCCCCAATACTTTTCTTACCATCCTTGTAATTTCCTGTTTTGCTAAAGATAAAACAAAGTTTCAGTCACTTTTACCAAGAAATGATCACCATGTACACCTCCAATTAGAAAAATATATGATGAAGAATGGATATTTATGGTACAGTATCACATGCACTCTGGGGGGTAAAACAAATTATTGTCCAGGCCAGCAAGGAGAAACTGATAATGCACTTGAAAAGGACGAAATTCATATAGAACAAGAAAGTGATACTGAGAAGGAAGTGAAAATAAACAAGATATATATAGAAAATGATAATAAGTGAAGTGAGATAAAATGAAATTGCATATGAAAGCAATAATGGAGTGAGAGATAAAAGTACAAGAATTAAAGCATAGGGAAAAAAAAAAGAAGATAAAACAATAACTCAAGCAGACAACATCTGAGGGTATGCGCATGCACTTTGGTGAATGTATACTCACCCAAAATATGTTTAAGAGCACTTCTCTCTGATACCCTTGAGAAATGTGAATATATACACCTGGAAACCTGCTGCAAATATGGCAAATATCATGTATACAAATGGGGAGATGAATATAAGTTCCTGCAACCACAGACCCAAGCCCAAACAGATATTTGCATGTACCATAAGAATCATCATAAGAAAAAGGATATATGAAAATTTCAAAACCCATTAACAAAACAATATGAAAAATGGCAGGAGTGAGTGGTTATACCACTGAACAATGCCATATCGCTGTTGTCTGATGATACACCAAGAGTTTCTTGCTGTTGGAATGTCTGCTCAGTGTAAATCAGAGTTAGGTCAATGGCCAACAGGTCAACAACGACCCTGGCCTCAACAAGAGCAAGTAGGAAAGGTCCCAGAGGACCTGAATCTACCAATACGAGTAAAGACAAATTAACCAAAAACAAGCTCAAGAGATATAGAGAAACAGATAGATATAAAAAAGGGGTGAAAAATGTGCATGGGATGTAATGAATTGAAATGTGGTATAATGGGGCAACATGCCATTATTGGACTGAACCAAGGAAATAAAAAGCAGCTGGGGAAACCATGAAAAGGTCTGTGGGGCTTTGCTTTGGACAGGCCATGGTTTTACTGTATTGCACGCAACAACTAGAGTGGATGTGAGTGATTGTACCCTTTCTTTATCTGCTCCTGGCTCTACCACACTAACACATGAAACAACAAAGTATGAAAAAAAAGATATTGTCTATTAAATGAAAACTCTACAATTAAAGTGACCACATTAATGAGAACACAAGGGATAACAACAAAGGCTTAACCAACACAAGAAATATGGCTTAGTGAAAAAAAAAAGTAAAGATGAAGCAAGCCAGGAACAATTTGCAACACTCAGAGAAAATAAAACCAAATTTAATCAGGGTGTAATGCTCAAGGTGAAGTTTAGCGAAGTGGTTAGTATGGATGGCACTGCAATTGAACTCAAGAAAGAGGGTGATGTTGTTGTTGACTAGTACGTCAAGATTTTCATTGTGTGCCCAACCTAAGGTGAGGTCCCTGAGTATAGGCAGAATGCCTGGATACTGCCTTTGTAAAGACAAGAGGGATAGAAATGAATGACTGAATTAGAGAGGTAAATCTGCTTTTACTTTTCCAAAAGAAGGAACTGAGAAGGGGACTAAGTGAAGATTTTCCCTCTGGGGCTCAGTCCTCTGTTCTTGACGCTACCTCACTTATGTGGGAAATAGCAAATATGTATAAAAAAAACTAACGAGTTAAAACAAAAGCTGATAACAAATATGTATCACAATAAAAATCAATCATGATGAGTATCTCAACCATATACAAAATAAACCTAGTATCATGCAGACAACCAAAAACAAAGCAAAATAGCATAAAAGACATTTGAACAAAAGTTGAGGGAAAATTGAAGGGATAAGGGAAACCAGGTTCATAATCACATAGGATGGGGACTTTCAAACTTCCATTTCATTGAGTGGCATGAGGGGGGAATAGATTATGGGTGTACATAGATATAACTACATTGAAAAGATATATGGATCAGTAAACAAGAGGGAACAGTTCTACACTAATCAAAATATGAAGAATTAACACATGGGACGAGTCCCAGAGGTCAAGATCCAGGCTGTGGAAATGAGTTATCTAAGAAGAGCATGTGGTATGACTAGATGGAATGAAAAAAGTAATAAGGGGTGCACATGAGAGATCTGGTATGGCAGGGAATACAAAGGGAATGAATTGTGGAGTCGTAGAGAGGGTGAAACTTAATACTCTGAGGTGGTTTGGGAATGTGGAAAGAATGCAAGATGGGGAGTTTACTCGGAAAGTGGATGGTAGCATGATTACAGAGGATGGCGTGAGAGGAAGACCACCTGTGACATGGAGAAAAAAAAAAGAGTACTGGAGAGAGAGACATGGGGAAAGAATAAGTGGAAGGCATTTTAGGATCAGAACAAATGAAGACCCTAACTAGTGAACTCCAGGGATGCTTCATAGCCTTAGTGACTCATCCTTAACAGGCCACTAGTTGAGGGCAAGTCTAGTGCAGTGATTGCAGAGGCTCTAACCTACTGTTCCTACCTACTCCTTCCGCCTAATGTTTCTATCTAATACTCCCACCTACTTCTATCCATTTGCTCCTACAATTTTGCCAAAAGACAGGGTTAGCACATACCTCTCACCAGAGGAAAATCTAGTTATGAAGATTGAGTCGAGTTAAGTGTTGCTAAGCATTATGTGCAACAAGGAGCGATTGTATGTTTGTGGAAAGAATACCAGCAATCTACATGTGGGTTAGGCACAAAGACAGCTACTTGGGTCAAAGGGTTGCAACTTGACAACCATGGAAGTGCTGGCTCACTATGCACCTGACATTAAACCTCCTGATACCCAGGTAGGTAGTACTAGTAATATGTCTCCCTGGTCATTGGCTGCCTATCAACTACTACCTACTACATATGTATATAATAATAACAATATAATAATCTTAATCTTCTGACTTGTACTATCTGCAAAAGTCCCTGTGTACATTTCACATTATAATTATTCTCGCCTCCAGAATGAAATAAGCATTCATATTTACAAAGAAACTCATACATCGAAAGCTAAAGTATGCTTTTCAGTACTTACTATAGGGTAAAAATATCAAGCAATGGAATCTTAAGCAATAATTTTTCTTGTATCACTTGGTTACAAAAGAAATTAATTTTTGCTCCTCCTTAACATGAAATAAATTTTCACATAATTGGAACTCCTCTAAAACAAAGTAGTCATCCAACATGTATCGGTAATAACAATGGCTTTTTATGCTGAGAAGTATACTGCCATTTGAAGTATAAAAGGGAGAATAAGCTAAATTAGAAAAAATCATACAAGAAATCCTAATGAGAAACTGAAAGGAAATATTTTAAAACTAATTCACACTACAAGCAAGCGTATTATTCTCCCCAAAAAAGTATTATGACAATACTTCATATATCAAGTACAGTATTAAGTATGAATCAATCAACATAGATATAATACAAACATCAAGATATAATCAAATTAGAATCTTAATAAAAATGTATCAAGACTAACGATTCCTTTCCAAGTTTAGTATAACTTTCACTCCTGACTGCATTGAAAAAGTTGTATCAACCAGTCAAACAAATTCCAGAAATCTTTAAATATGAACTATTAATAAGAAAATTATGGAGCCATTTCAGTAGCCATAGCCATTCAAATAAAGTGTACACATACATTTATGCTTGGTAGGATGCTTTAGCATTCAAAACCATGAAGTACTGAATGATCTACATCATTCTAAAATTTTTCTCAGCTCTTCTTGGAGAATGAGTCTTCCTCCAAAGTATCAAATATTACTTCTCACGATAACAAGATAAACAATTAGCTTTTATTGTTATCTGAACCCTATAACATGATATAAAATTAGCTGTCACTGTCATCTGAACCCTACAAAATTTCATTTGCCTCAGTCCACGGTAGGATGAAATCCCAGGTGGGAGTGCAAGCTGCATCCTTCCCCAAGAGTTTTCTCTAGACAACTTACCCTTGTGTAAAATTCTGGAATGCACAATTTTCGGTGAAATACAGCACCTAAGTATGCCTCTTGAGTATGAGACCCACTGGTTACTTCAAAAGTGAGTGACTGTTCAGAAAATAACAATGAAATGTGGTTAAGACATAACAAGCCAATTTTACATCATTCATAGTTATGATGGAGGATTAATGTAATTTATTCCTTTCAATATTAGATGTGGAAATTTTTGTCGGAAAAGGTCCTCCATGGTATGTACATACACAGTGTAACTGAGATGGCATTTGATCAGGGTTTCACTTGCCTGTACTGTCTCAGTTAACATAAAAAGAAAAAAAATCTCCTACAGGAGAGAACAGAAAATGAAGGAAGTTATACAAAACATGGAAAGAAACCAAAAGTCACTATTCACATACATGAACAACGCAAAAACAAGCAATCTGTGATGAGACCTTTAAAAGTAAGATAAAAAGTATGAATATGACCCAGGGAAATAGGCAGGATAACTGAACAATACAATTTGGTAGTCAGCTCAAAATGCAAGAAAAAATAAATTAATCTGTTTGACCATGACAAAAATGCATTCATAGATATTAAGATAATCATAACTATATAATTATAGCAATTGAACTTAACAGAAAATTCCATACCATGAGCAGATGGAATCCAAGCCATCCATACTCCTCAAAAAGCCAAAGACAGCAATAGCAAAGCCAAAATAATGTTATTGTTGAGGCAAAGTCTGAATGAAAGCAATATTGCTGGCATTTACAAAATGGCATATGTAACACCAACACACACAGAAGGATCCAAGTTATCACCTAAAGTGATCAGAGACTTTACATATTATAAAAGTCTTTGAATGAGATAAAACAATATAAAGTAGATCATCAAATCAAAAACAGTTACATAAACAAAGGCCAACATGGATCTGTACCAGGAAAAGGCATGTTAACTCAATTATCAACTTATTACATTACAGATATATAAAAAGTTTAATGCAAGGAAAGAGAATGGACACTTGCAAAAACATTTGACAACGTAAACCACAGAATTTTGTTAGAGAGTGAAGCAACACAACCATCAAGGGTAATACTGGAAGATGGAATAAAGAATTTCTGAGTTCAAAGCATTGGCAAATTGGAAATACCAATATACCTGAGGTAGATGTTCTAAATCTTGAGTACCACAAGAAACAGTGTTAACCTCAATACTCTTCATAATAATGGTATCTAACATCGACTGTGAAGTAAATAGTAAACTTTTCTGACGAACCCGGAGTAAGCAAATTAATTGCATCAGAAGCTAATCAGATGGGGATGCAAATGGACTGACATGATCTACAAATGGACAGAGGTGAGCATGATGGAACTTAACGAAGATAAATTTAAGAAAATAAGTTACAGTGCAGTAATACAATGATGACACCATATAAACGTCCAAGAGAAAAAGTGAAACAAATGGAAAAAAATGGGTGTCATCATATATGAGAAACTAGAATTCAGAGAACATCCTAAGAAGATAGCACTATGAACCAAGTAATGTGTGGGATGATTTTGAAAACTTTCACCACAAAAGAAGGAAAACTATTGACGAAAATGTTTAGCATTAAAGGCTAAGAAGTGGCAATGGAGTTCCCTTGTTACAGAGACTTTAATGCCATGGCCATCCCCTTGAAGAAATTCCAGGCGGGAACAGGTGTCAAAGATATAGATAGATAGACAGACAGATAAACAGATATATATAAGAAGCAAAATTGAGTATTGCTGTGTTATATGTTCAAAATGACAGAAATAAACAAATCAGTGAGAATTCAGATACACTTCACAAGCAACACTGAGGGGATAGAACATAAGGACTATCATGAAAGGCTAAAGCCTTGAACTACATAGCCTAGAAAGAAGAAGAAATGTGACACAAAGAAACATACTGAAGGAAAATATACTGAGGATGAAAGCCCCCCAACAAGAATACCATAGAACATAATAAAAATATATGAAAGGCCAGTCAGGAAGCTTGAACTATTGAATATACTACTAGGAAAAATAAGAAACAAGCACCGAATAACTGCAAAAAACATAGAAAAGAATTGATGCGTGACTGATATTAGCTCCAGATGAGCCCAGAATAATCATATTTTGCAAGTGGCAGTATTCTTCTTCAAGCACAATATATGGCAAGTGCAGTGTGCTAGCACTGCCACTGGCAAAAAAACTCATCATAGGTACAGTTTCTTCTTTACACACCAGTCAATTAGCACGTTATCTAATTGTGCCCACTGACCCACAACCATGCTCACCCATATATGAACTTTTTTTGAATCAGGTATTCCCAATCACAAATTCTTTTTCAGCACACAACTCAAAAAGATGTTTAAATTTTCATGTAAATCAAGTATCTAATGCCCAAATCATATTCTCAACTGCCTCATCACCCACTCTTGCATTCAAATCTTGCTGTACATGATACATTCATTAATGACATACATAATAGGATTTTGAATAAAACACATTAAAACATGGAATAATCAACACATCTTATTATTTCCTTGTGCATTCGGTATAAAAATAAGTTAAAGACATGAAATGAATTGAAAACAAAATTCTTTCCTAGCAACTTTTAATTTCAGGACATAGTTCAAGTTTCATGAAACATATAATGATCCACTTTAGCACATTTTGAGCTGTCTAACGAATTACTCGGTCCATTTGTTAAAACTGCTGCACTATTATTACTTTCACTGTTGGGTAAGCTGTCGTTTGTCCGAGTTGTCGATGTAAAAAATTTTTGAGACACCAGATTATTTGTAGTCGCACTACTTAAGACGTTACTACCATTATTTTTATTATTAGATAATAAGAGTCCACTGGGAACACTCAAAGCATCTGCCAATGAAGATTCTTGTTGGTGTGAAGACGTTAACACTTGGCTACCACCACTACAATCACTATTTGAACATTTGCTGCCAACCTTTTCACTTATAACACTGGAGGAGGCACACTGTAAGCTGTTACTTAGACTAGTTGCTGAGGAAGTAGGTAAAGAGGTGGAGGAGGATGTGGAAGTTAAGGATGAGGATGGTAAAGATGCTGATGAGGATGTGGAAAATGAAGAAGGTATGGAAGAAGAATGAATTTCATCACCCGTCACATTGCTTGTACTAAGTTGAAGCCCCGATACTGCCAAGGGAAGCGTGTTAGTTGAGTCTAATGTCACAAATTTGGATGTCGGTTGAGTGGTGAAATCTACGGAATGTTGCTGCTGTCTATCACTTGTACTGCTAAAATTTGATGCCCATTCACTGTTTGCGAGATCATCTAAAGTCACACCCCCACTAGCATTAGAACCATCATTCGTCCCACCACCACTTCTTGTTCCATTACTATTTTCAGTAACAAGGTCCACTTCTAGGTTCTCCTCAAGTATCACTCCTGAGTCACTATTGAGTAATGTGTCTAAATCTGAAGGTATTGACACTTCTAGTTCAGTTACATTTCCAACAGCTTCACCCTCAATAACCTCTGCAGTAATATAAACAGAGGACGGCATCGCAGATGCCAAGTTTATTTCCTCAGGGGATGAGGCAGAGTTGAGATTCACGTCAGGAGTTAAGGTCACAGGAACTCCCACTGTCTCAACATCTATTTCCACATCAGTGTCGTTGTCCTCAGGCGGAGAACTAGGGCAGAAATGCGGCCTGAAATAAAAAACATAATTTAAATGAACTGGAGCATAACTCATATCTACAGTAAACAAAGAAAAGGCATGACCACCACAGGACAATGCATCATCAAGAAAGCTTCACATCCTTACACTAATCATTACCTTACTTGCTAAATGGAAGAACAAAAATACCTAAATTCCAGTACAACTTTTCATTTGCTATTCGAGTATCACAGACCATTTCTATCTACAAGTGGGTCAAGTGCATAAAAGCAATCCCTTTTTAAAAAGAACACTCTAGAACTGCCTTTCCTAACTCTCACCCTGTAAGAAATCAAACGAACTGATTATTTTTTTTTATCCATTAAACCTATTAATGCACTGGTAATGCTATACCTTTACAAAAAGAGGGGAAAAATTCTCTTAATATTATGAGCCACATATAATATTATCATACAAACTAAGGACCCCTTTTATAAGGTCCTTTCAGCTCTGAAGTTCCATTCCATGCAGGAGCAGGGGATATGACGGATTCCTTTAGAGCAAGATGGTCTCAACAAAGCTGTATTCTCTATTCTGTGACAGTGATACAGTCATATAAAAAGTGACTTCTCAAATGATGTATAAATGCTTGCATGTGAGGATCAGTAACATATAAGCTCCCTCTAAAACATTTTCTTTTTCTACCCGAAGTTTGCTAATACTCTCCTAACCCACTTCTTGTTTGCCTTCTTCCTTGTACATTTCTTCAACTGTATTATTAGCTTTATCTTCTTTACAAGTCAATCATCTACTGTACTGTGACTTATACAAGACCATACCATACTAGTGTTTAACATTCAGCAGTCAGGTCTGGAAGGACACTTGTCATGGAAATTTCTCACTCTCCTGTGTACTTAAATTTTTCATATTCAACATAGCTTATGGAGCAACTGATTTTTCTTTATACCATCATTCTCAACTTCAGCGTTTCTAAAACTACCATTACTGAACTTTACTCCAAAAACACCCAACTTATCCATACCTACCAGTCATTCACCAATCTCTCTCAATAACTAGTCTTTGTATTGCTCGAGCTCACTTTCAGCATACTCCCGTATATTTTTCTATACTTATTCGCCATTTCCTGCATGAACAAGGTAGTGCCAGGAAACGCCAAAGAAAAAGCCTCATATGCTTGCATCAGCTGTCATGTATTATGTAATGCATAGAAACCACATCCCTTGTCCAAAACCAGGCCCCACCAACCTTTCTGAGGTTCCCCTAAAACTGCTTCATGTGCCCTCATTCTATCCACTGACAACACATCACCCCCTGTATACCACATCACTCCGATTCCCTGTAACCCATGCATGCCTCACACTCTCCAGCATGTTTAGGCGCCTGTCACTCAATGGGTCTTTTACTCCATCCTTCCATCTCCTTGTTCTGCCCGCTCCTCTTCCTTGTTCCCTTCAACTATGACATGTATGCGTTCTTATTTAGTAGCTTCTCACTCATCCTCTCCATATATTCAAACCATTTCAGCAGAACGTCTTCTCTCTCAACCGTAACTCTTCTTATCACCACTTACATTTTCACTCTGGGCCTACGACTCGCATCCGTACGGCACCGTCGAATTAGTGAACCGTCAAACACACCCATCTTTACGCTGACAGACATTGGCATCCCTTCCCATACACTCCTCGACGCATCCGGGACGCCTGTGCCCCCACAACCAACCTAAGGTTCGCTTCAG
>JAUTXX010000040.1:82242-99676 GCA_032273605.1 Panulirus laevicauda
TATATTGGAATTACTAAAGGGGAAAATTGTTTCGACTGTGCTAAGTCAGTCCAACAGCTCTAATAGATTCAAGGCCCATTAATTTTGCCTTTTCGCACCTTTTTCTGTCGCATAGATAGATAACCGCGTCATTCCTTCATTATAGACGAAAATAGCCAGTTTATATCATTTTATCAGACATACTGACTGACTCGAGCAATTTAGTCGTGGTAGGTATTCAGAGCAAAGCTACAAACATTAGTGAAATGAATAGTCTCTGAAATCACCAGAATATGCAAAATATTACGAAATTTACGAAAATGGTGAACGAATATCCGGTTACCTCGCACGCAAGGAAAAACAAATTTCCGGAAAAAAGATATTTGGTTAAAAATGAAAGTAAAAATGAAATTATGACCCCTTTTGATGTATGACTAACCCATCAGATTTTACAAAACAATTATATACATAGTTTAAGACAAAAACAAAATTATTTGTCCGTTAAAACCTGTTAAGCCAGCCATAGAGAATGACTTGACTATATCTTCAATAAATCCCCCAAACAAGTGGTAAAAAAAAGACCCAAACTGTATTCTTTGTTGTTCATGGATAATGAGTTTACTAAGCATTCCATATTTTGTAACAGATATATCCCTTAACTCTGTTAAACAAGGGTAGCCTCTGAAAACTCTGAGATCAGCGTACAAGTTTATAAAAACCATATAAACTACAATGACGAAACTGTTCATCCCTTAACCAACAAGGGCCATTACTTATGTACTATATGAAATGATGAAACTGATTTCTCTAATATCTGCTGTCAACTCGGATGGACTCGTATTCTAAATCTTAAGTCTTAAACAACAGCAAGGTGCATAGTTCATGATCGTGATAAAACCAAAATATGTGTAATGTGAAGCTTTATTGGCGAAAGTGACTAGCTGAAGTATGCAATTCTTTCGTCTTCGGATATTCCATCGTATTAGATAGACATATTATAGAGGTGAAATTGTACAGTAAAATGAACAGATTAACATAAATCTTCTAATCATTTACGAAATAATCGGTCCTAGATAGTTTTGCGTGTAATCTTTTACAGCCAAAAATATATGTTGCTCACTGGGATACTTTGACAAGCACTTTCACCACTGTTGTAACAGATTCTCAATATTTGTGGCATGGGAGGAATGAGCCAATAAAGCCAGCAACTTTGGACAGGAAAGGAGAATTATCTCTTACCGCAAGAGAAAAAAAAATGTCTGTTCGTACATTTTTAAAACCCATGATATCAAAAGGATGCTTCATCACCGCAACACTTTGAGCTCTTATTTTGATAAGATAAACCCATGAATTGTCTAAAGACTGATCAGAATATATAGTAGCCCATTGCCTGGTTTTTAGTTTAAACAAAGATGCTGTCATTGGCAATATTCTCCAAATTTCCCCTTTGTCCTAAGTACACTTATGTAAGAATATTTGCTATCCATCAAGCCAGTCACTTCCGTGTTTGCTTTGGCTGTGATTCCTAAAAAGTACACTACATGTAAGGCTTCTTATCTATTTTACATCTTTGCATCACCAAGGATTACAAACCTTCAAACAAATATTTGATCGTCTCGAATCTTTGATTTTCAGTGACGGTGAATTATTAGGATATTCCTCTTCATTACAACCGTAAGTAGCAGTGATCAACTTATTCATATTGTGTTACAGCGATTTTTCCCCATAATTCTTTCTAACGTTGCTTGTACTGTTCAGTATCAAAACACCACAAACCGTCACTACAGTACCATTAAACATTTGGACATGACCATATCCTTCTATGTCCTAGTCACCCCACGTAATCAATATCACAAAGTCTGCTTCCCAAAAGTGTGCTGAAGCATTTTCCTTGATCAACTATTTCATAACTACAGGGGTGTTATTCGTCCTTTGATGCATTATTGCTCGGAGATTTGGGCGTCTTTTCCTCAACCTTTCGTTTAGTTAGTTTAGCAAGAGTAGTTTCAGTTGATGACCAACAGAACCAAAGCATAAATAATGACGCAGTGGGTCAGAGATCTGGGAACATTGCAAAATACGTACGCAGGATATTCGGTGAATCTCAAAAGGGAGAGCAATAAGGGAAATTTAAACTCTGAAAGATTAAAAGTTTAGGGAAGCGCAAAACATACAGGATCAGCGTCGTTAGCAAAAATGAGATTCTCCGAGAATACCAGAGACGGTGATATCCTCTGAAATTGGATGGCACCAAAACTAGATTGATTTGCGAAGCTGGAGACTGATAAGTGTATCACTGATTATTCTTGGACTGGAAGAGGATCACACTCCAGAAAGACTGGAAAGGGTGAAAAAAAGAAATGCTAATAAAGTTGTACTAAAGGCTATAGAGATGCCGGACGCAGTTTCATTCATAAGTGAAATAAGAAGAGTTGACGGATTGACATGTTTAGCAACTTTAGTTCAGAGAACAGAAAAGAATGAATATGTAAAGATCAGAGATCTGATATCAGTTAGATGTGGTCATATTCTTGAGTGTGTGGAGGTGGATCCGTACGATAGGTATAAAAAGAAATGTACAAAGTCGAGGTTGTCAAATAATGACTGAATCTTTCCTGTATGTTCTGCATTAGTGATTTAATGAGCAGTGTGTATGCCAGAGTATGTAAACAGACGGAAAACCAGCAGAAATAGAAAACAATGGAATACGAATATCCATTCACTGTTGTGGAGAATGACAAAGAATCGAGGAAGAGTTAATGAAAAATATGATGTATCAGAATGGACAGCTCAAATCACTCGTCTGTAATTGTGTGTTACATCGCAGCAGGTTTTTCTGTCCTTCATTCAGTAAGGTATTCAGAATGACTTGTTATTCAAGTCTCCCATTAAGAAATGTTTAAGTTTTCTCTATTCTCCTGTCCTATGATAGATAGCGTTAACACTTTCAGGTAGGAATTTTCCTGAAAAGTGGCTCGTATTTAAACTTTGGGAGAAATTGATACCCAGTCAGTATTCGGTAATTCATACGATTCGGACTTTAGTCTCAAAAGAAACTAGTTCCAAAGTCATGTTCAGATTATGTACCCCCGGGATAATAGATCAGGCTCCGTTCCTTATGAAATCTAATGAATTATCTCGTAAAATCTTTTCTAAACAACGATGCCTCACTATTATATTAGGCACCATCACTCTTATTTCACTCCTTTAGGTCGTGAGTTTGGGCAACTTTACTTATCTCGGTTGATTATATTCTTAAGTGTCCCACCCATTCTAAACTTTGGTTACTTTTTATTTTGGGAAATATCGTGTTCAGTCTGTCTGATATGAATCTTTTCCATCGGGAAACTATTCCTTGGTAACCTACGCCCTGCACTCTGATGCAATCCAACGCCAGAACAAAATGGAAATTATCTTTTCCTTGGCTTTATTGACTCCGTATGAGGTTTATTCTGCCTTCAATGATCGCTAACGACCCACAAGGAATTACATGGCAGTAGATCATTTCCAACTGAAAGCTGGAAATGAGGAAATTGAAGTGGTTCATGGAGCACAATAGCAAGGGGTCCTTCGAGTGTTGCAACATTCCTGTGAAAGTAGTATATTCTAATAACTTGTATCTCTACAAAGATAGACTTCTACAAAGATAGATAACCACCCAGATCACCTCTGGGGCTTTTCCTGTATCCTTGAGAGCAGCTGACACAATGATAAGAACTGTGCCCTCCTCTAGCAAAGGTTTTGTGATGAGAACTTGGTAAAAGATGTACAATTAGTGAAGCAAACTTAAGCTTAAACCTGCAAGTAAAATCTTAAAGGTTCATTTGGAAATTATCTAGGAAAGTAAAACTATGAAATACTCCGTGTGTGTCTTATTAAAATCAGTTGTACATATCACAAAGTTAAATACATATTATGAATAGCGTACACACAGTTGTAAGAAATACAACGATATACACAAGCCCTGGGAGTACAAGCTGCATCAACCTAGGATAATGCCTTACATTCTCAGTCTTTAGTGCCAGGCCCACACGCCCGCCGTCTGACCCAGCAAGTGCACTCACACTTGAGAGGCTAATTAAATCTTTCGTATAACCCTTCTGGTGCTCTTTTATTCGCCACACATCCTTCTACATATACGGTGAAGTTGACTCTCTGCCCTTAACGACCTTTAGGTATGCATTACACCTCGCCTGTAGCTTGCACCAGCACTTCTATCTTATGAACTCATCCTTGATATATTGTTATGCTGATACATACTCATGACACTGATATATCCACGCATGCAGTAGTGATTTACGTCCTCTTGAGTCTTGATCATTTTAATGGCCTACGCATCTGTACACTTACCGCGTCACACACACCGCCTATCTACTCTCCCATACCAAGAGTCTCGCAATGTTTCATAGCACATAAAGTCCTCAGTTACAGCATATATCTTTTTCCGGAGATATACATTCCTTCTTACTTCAGCCAAATATGAGTTTAACTAGCTACTCAGACATTTCCATTCATCCACATGCATGCAATCATCACTCGATGACATGTAATACAAGCCATTTATTCCACATTATTCATGAAATACACCTCTAGTACACCTGAATGTTGTGATTAGAATTAGATTTAAAACAAAACCGTGATGCTCAGAACTTCCCTGCTCACCTCTTCATTACGAAAAGGCGAGAGCTTTCTGGGAGATGATTTCGTGACCTGTCACTCATGATCATGAAATAAATGAGTTTATATTTCTTAGAAACAATGGAAACGGGTAATGGGGGACGAAGGATTTTACCCTAAACTCCGAGGGAGAGGCATCATGAGGCGGGACAGTAGATGGAATGATTGGAATGGGTAGGGTGGGCAATGTGGGCAAGTCTTGTAAGGAAAGTAACAAAGTGGCAAGTGTTCAAGGCCTTGATAACTTCTCTTAATGTAACATTAATCTTTCCTGTGTGAGACACGTGAGCATATGCTTGAAAAACGAAGACCACATTACAGCTACTTAGCCTACAAACTTACATACGATTTATCTCGTGTGAAATTCTCCATGTTAGTGTATTATAAGACTTAATGTCACGAAACAGCATATCCGTTTTCAGCAGTTATTTGTGTTATAACTTCGAATCTGTGAATGTTTCTAGTGATCTATGAGCAAGATCTGGGTACTGATTATACCGAGGAAAGGGAATTAAGAACGTTGCTCTTGAGTAATGAGGTCATTATGCACAATTAGGCATGGCTGGTCACTTCCCTGCGATAGTGTATAAACACCTTTTTAAACAGTTTCATAAAGTTGGTTAAATCAAGCCAATTCCCAAAATCTATTTTTTATATAACACGCTGTACTTTGCACTTCATCAAACTAATTAGCATTAGAAGGTTGTACAAGTCATTATTCTTAACCAAAGCACACATAATGTTTTGATAAATGATTCGTTAGGAAGTACCAAATAATTGTAGCAACAGTGAATCGGGCATCACTGTTTGCATCTCTCATTCGTTAACGTAATTAACTAGTCATCTATAGTCGAAAAGGCAATCATCTTTTCTAGCTGGTGTTCACAAATTGACTGACTCTCTCCGACTCCATAAGAAAATGGTAAGGTTTGTTGTGATCAAGACTTCCCCTACTACTTATTTAGAATACCATATGTGGTAAAATCATGCCATTTAATCAACAACCTACTTTAAGAAATGATAACTCGTACTCGTTTAGCTTTTACTTTCCTTTGTAAGCAAATAAGTCATCAATATCAAAACAGTGGTCAGAACTGAATCAACGTGTTTAGTGTGAAACAGACCTGTTAGAACTGTTGCATCTACTCTCTGGAAACAGCCAATTAGGGAAGTGACTGCTGCTCGGCCTTCAGCAGTGCTAAAAATCCACGCGAACTGCTTATCGAAGTTGTCAAGATGTAATGCGTTACCTTTGTGTTATCAGTTATGCTACCCAGAATCTTTAACGAACCAGATTTATCTAATCTTGTAACTTCAGTAAAAGAAAATGATCGAGATTTATTCATAATTTTGAGAGGCTTTACTCTAATTGGTAAACCATATATCTAATTACAAAAGTTTTTAATTTTTTTTTAAGTGTAGAGGGTGGGGAGGAAAGGGAGTTTTCAACAGTGGTATTCCTGTGGATCAACTTGCTGGGAGTGTCAAGGGTGAATCAGGATACTGAGATACTTATTCTAGAGTCTATCAACAATGAAAGGGATAATGCTTGGGACTGATCAATTTGCAATGGAATCATTTGCATGCTATCTACATTGCAAAGTGAGAATGGGCATTCTCATATTCATTCAAAATGAGCAAATTTATCTCTCATTTATGAAAAAAGCTCATCATTCATTACCCTGGGAATAGGTGGAATTTTCAAGATGAATACGAGAGGAGCCATTCATATGGATTATCCCTGTAAAGATGTAATAAATAACTGATATGTGGAACAGTGCCAGAAGTGTCTTATGATATTTGAGATAGTGTAGACGTCGTTTACTGCACATATAAAAAGTTGCACCCAGATCCACTCAAAATCTGACAATACATGCTTACAGCCTCCAGTCTTCCAATACTTTGGCTAGATACTATGACAAAAAATGAGTCAACAAAAGTTTTTAGTTTCTACATTCTACTTTGGAAATTTTGGAAGGCGAAAGCTACATTTAGAAACAGGATGTTTGTATTTACATTTACTGTTAATGCTTTATCCTAATCTAGTCTGTGACAGCAACTGAGTACACATACATATTAGATCTTTTTGTCAGCAGATGAGAGTATGCTGCAACATTTTGACATACTAGACTTATCCTAATGTTTCTTATAGTACTGAAGCTACTCCACAGTAATCAGCAAAGTAGTGTTCTTTGATACAGACATCAATATACAAGATGTAGTCACATACAAACACAAGCCTGTACTTGTAAGGCAATAAACAGGTTTTTGTTCTATGATGAATAAAGTCAGGAAGCCAGCCTTTGCTTTGCTGTGAGGGTAAGATCACTGTAGTTTTCATATATGGAACTTGGTGATGGTGAAGGTTCATTCTTGAAATATCCCAATGCTCAAAATTGCTGGACTATCTGTTTTACTACATACCAGAATACACCAAATCACGAGGTGGACTGTTGCTGAAGAAAGAAACTCCCATTGTAATGCCTATACATAAATTTTAGAACTAATGGCAGCTACATGTAGGATATGGTCATCAGTGACAGTAATATCAAGCATTACAGAAATAGCAAACGTAAATAAGGTCTAGGCATAAAGCTAATCTCTGAGGTTTGTCTAATGCAAATCTGTTCTAAGACTATTTGAGACACATTTGTGATTCTCCAAACAGCATTGAGTGCCTCATCCAACAGATATATATATTTCCTTGGTTTGTCTCTAATAAAGTAGCTCCATGTTGATCAGAGCATGGAGGGAATCTCACGGCAGCTTCTACAACATTTTTCTGGATATAAAATAACTAGACTATTTTGCAATACAAATGAATAAGAGTCAAAATCAATTGTCTTTTGTGCAAGGAGTACAAGCTATGCTAATAGTGGCACTTATCTTTCATATATAAAACATTCATTACAGAACTGAAAGAGAAGGGATGCCATTTGATCTGAATTTGCTTTCAGAATGAAATGCAGATGGAATTCGAGGTGTTTAAAACTGATAGCATTCGAAGAGTATGGTTGACTTGTTATAGCCTCTAACATCATCAGAGGATTAATATTTGCATGCTATATCCCTTTATGAAATATTACATTGTCAGTGGAACTATCGAGCCCAAGCTAAAGATTTAGTAACATGACCAGAAATATCTAAACATTCATAATATGTCCGGAAAGGTACAACTTGGTAACAAATATACTCTCTACATTGACAGATATAGATAGAGCACTGAATAAGAAAATGTCTCTTGTTTGTTATATGGATAGCTTAGCTTGATGCCCTTAGACCAGCTTTTGTCATCCCTGTACTTTCAGTTGTGTGTGATCAGCTCAGCAATTTTGAGTCTGCATTATAGAAAGCCCCAGAGATCTTGTATGATACTAGAAGGACACTCATTTCTTTATAAGAAATCAATCACGTTCATGAAAACTATATTTCATAATTCTTGGGTGCACATTTGAGTGTTGTTATTCTCATAATCATATCAAATCACATGAGTATCAGTATAACAAAAGACTTAAAGGCAAAATTGAATACAATTTCTTAGACATTATAAAATCAAACAAGAATATGAATCTTGTGTATGTCTTGGTGCTGTTGATATACATGGGGAGTACTCCTGAAGCATGTGATACAGCAATACACATTTATAAACTTTTCGAAATAAAAAAAATATGTAGAAAATAGTCATACCGAGATCATGATGCAAACTAGATATAACGAGGGTATTCTCCATCAATATCTACACAGACTTCAGTATCTAAACTGTAATACCCGTTGTGAATTTGACAGGTAAACTAAATGGTTCTCAGAGACTAGAAACAAGATCCGATATGTTGAGGCGACCTCTCCTCCTCTGAGGTTGATATTCAACCTTAAACATTTTATGGATAAAAAAATAGTCACTGATGGTTGGCAAAAGCTACTAATTACAGTACCATGAGTGCTTTTATAAGGCTGCTTGCTCTTTATTCTTTCTTTCCCTTAATTCTTGTGATGAATTTGTCATTATATATATCTACTGTTTCTTTTCTTACCCATCTTCAAAAAACTATCAGTGATGTATATGCTTTTCTTATTCTAGAAGCATTTGTTTAGTTAATTGTATGTCCTTTTTTTACCAGAATTCACCGACTTTTCTTCAAGACCCCAAAGGAACAAATGGAATCTTATTTACAAACTTTTCTTAATGTGATATTTTTAGATTATTGGTACTTTTCTTTAGTCTTTTTTTAATGGACTGATTTGTTTTAATACTACCTATGAGCCCTCTCATTTTTTAAATGTATTTCCTAGTAACCCACACTGCCAGACGGGGATGAACGAGTGAGCCAATCTCGCAGTTGACTGTGCGAGTTTCTCCATTGATGACGAAGATGGCAGCTTCAGCGGGCGAGACCATGTAGTGGCCGAAGACCCCCGAAGACACGATGGCACGGTTTGTATTGCTCCATTCAGCTAGCGCTGGAGGCATAGCCTTCCCGACGCCTGTGATCATCTCGACCTTACCTGGTAACAAGAAATTATCGAAGGCATAATCAAACAATTACATCTATACGAGATTGGTAAGTGAAACATTTGAGGATTGATACGTATATTGAAACTGTGATCTTTTCATTATTTCTCCTATATCATTTAGCAAACATAGCTGACAACATTTTGGCTCGATTAAACATCCATATTAACTTCCTGGATTTCGAAGAAATCCTTCCTCTTACCTTGAAGATGCAATCTAATCAGGTCATTTCAATTATATTTTACTTAATCTCTGTGTATAGTTACGAGTGATAGAAACAATTATTTCTAGATGATTGTGTAAATGTGTCGTTTGAATACAGATGAAAAAGAGTTAAGGATGCAATGTTGTCATAGTTGCTCACTTCTTCATAAGGAAGGGGTTTAGTCTAAGAGGCGGTGGGTTATCTATGGTGTGTTGCTGAAAAAAGGTTGAAGAGAAACCTAATTTAGTCAGTGTGATACTGAATCAGATGAATTGTCTGAGAGATGTTTTTGATAATGCCATGAGAGAATCTAAGAATAAGTGCAACTCTCCTTAGTATTTCAATAATGAAATCTGATCGACAAATACCTGCATGATTCTAATAGTCTGAACTTGTAATCTTGTGTATTCATGTGATTCTTTTGCTAATGACTGAACCATTTGAAAATTAACCAACATAGTCACAGGCAAGTTAGACTTGCTAATGCATACTATTAGAGTCTAGGCTTACTTCTCTTGATCACAGAGTTACAGGTTACAAATTTCCTGTCACCATTAACAGATTTCTTACCTGTATGAAGGTCAAGGAAGAAGATGTCATCTTTGTCAGTCGAGGCAGCGTAGAGGTCATAGCTGTGAGTGAGTCGTGAAGGAAAGAAAGTGACATCACTTACATTCAGCGTTGTAATGACATCAAACTCGTAGTCCAGTCCATGATCTGTGGATGGAAGACTGTTAGATTTACAGTAATGAGATACATTAAGTAACTATGGCACATTTATGGGTCCAGAAAAGAAGAGATGACTGTGTTTCCTTAGGGAAGGTATTCTGTACGATGGTCAGTATCATCCAGAGCACTACAGTTTTCTGATATTAAAAGATTATAATTCTTCTGTCAGAAAAATATCTTCTCCGTTGTGGTATGCATTTTTCAGTACGTTTAGATCATACTTTGATTTAGCAGGTTTACTTAAACTTTTCTGAATTCATTGCAGTCTTAGAAGATTTCTAATTTCCAATTCTCTTATTCCTCTTATTTATACGTTCTTCGACTAATCTTCCCTTCTGAGATTTTGACTACCTTATCTTCTCTTTGCAAGTAATTAGCAGTTAGGGTCCTTTTAATCATGCAACTTTTTCTAATGAAAGAAAGCAGCATGTATGTTTAAACATAAGCTTAGCCTTCTTGATAGAAATGCAGCTCTACCGGTAGGTTTTTTATAACACTGATTATGAGTCTTATAAATGGATATGTCAAAAAGTTAATGCTGTACTAAGAAGTTAAGTGCTGATTATCTAACAACTTGCCTCTTCAAAACATGGGAGGGATACAACCACATTTTTCCACGCTTTCATCCATTTCATAGAAGAAACTCATCATTGATAACAAAATCAGGAGCAGCATTTGAGGGGTATGTGTTCTGTATCGTGGGCATGAGAAGTCTCGTGGTTTACTGAACTGGGGTTCATAATGTTAGAGAGATGGATGGTATCCAAAGCACAGACAAGTTAGCGTAACTCGCGCATGTGTGGAAGGAGTCGTTTTCGTTGGGTGTATATCTAGTGAAGTGGAGTTTATGATTGAGTTGGAGTGAGGGCGGTCAGGTCAATATAGCACGAATATTTTTTGGCAGTGTCGTGTTTGCAAGGTGGGGGTAGATTTGTGAATATAGGTTGTGAACTGAGGTAGGGATGAGTTTTCTATATCTTTTTGGTTCATTTACTGGTTGTGTTTTGGTCTGAGCTAGAGAGAGAGAATACATTAGGAGAGAACTAAGTACCAACTATGTTCAGGTGAGAGCATAAAGAAAAAAAAATTATGCAGTGCAGGTGTTGGGTGCTACTCTGTATGTAAAGTTAGAGGTACCCATGTTCTCTACCATTCGTTGTACATCACTGCTTTGTAATTTATTGTTATTCAATAATTCAGTGTTTTGCATATTATTAGATATTGTGATTTATGTTTTAAACACCACAGTTAGTTGATAAGTTATATGTATAGTTCAGGTTCATATAATTCTCACCTTCCCTGTGTTGTAAATATAGTGATTTGTTAGGTTATGTATCATAAGCTGTTCTGTTGTAAACTGGTTTGCCGTGATCCCCAGCTGTCAACAAATATATGGGAAATGGTATTGCTACATATTTCAGTGTCGTTTGTTGTAGAGAATGTATAAGAATCATGAGAATATATTCACCTTTTTGTGAAGAAATTCATGATCTCGTAATAACTTTATAATTCCTACTGATAAGGCTTATATAATTATTTGAATGTATTTTGAAATCATAGTACTTTGAAAATTTTTAAAAGGTTCTTTTTTAAAGATAATCTTGTGAAAACTGATGTATATTGAGATCATGTAATTTGAAAAGCTTTAATGTTTTGGTCATACTTTTGCTCTCTGTATTACATAAAACAGCTTGAAAGTATTTCATTATTGTTATGATGAATAACAAAGGCCCCATATTGAACAATGAAAATGTAAATGTACACTCATCACACTTGTCACTAATGCAGATGCTAAATTATAACATTTCATTGAGCACACACCTGGCCATCACACAATGTATGCCCCATACTGAACAAACAATCTTATAACTTTTATGACAGGTGTCTCTTGTTGAACAGTCAGAACCTGATCCTTACATGTTACTGTATTATTTTTAGAATAGTAAAACCCAGTCAGCACAAGAAGAGGCAAAGGGACAGAGGGATATCAACTCTCAGAGCTTATTTATCAGGGTGCTTACCATGACTGCCATACAAAGGATTCTTTTTTTTTTTTACAGGAGGATTTAAGAAGTACTAGTTAATCAAAGGTGAAATTGAAGTATCCTTTCAGGAAATGATTCACATAATGAAAGAATTAGTGGCCAATAGGGAATGAATTGTGGAGTGGTAAAGTGGGTTAAATGTAATACATTGGAATGGTTTGGGTATGTGGAAAGAATGCAAGACTGGGACTTTACAACGAGAGTGTATGATAGTACAATTAAAGGGGGAGGTGTGAGAGGAAGAACACCTGTGACAGCCAAATAGAGTGGAAGGATACTGTAGCGAGAGAAATGGTGGAAGAATGAAGGGAAGTATGTAAGGACAGGGATAAGTAGAAACTTTTTTTGCTGTGGCCATCCCTTGATGGGAGTTCCCGGAAGGAACGTGTATCAGAGATATAGATAAATAGACACTGGCCAGCAGTATGCTTGAACATTAGAGTTAAGAAACTTCTGAGGAATTTCCTTTGCTTGACAATATTCACTTATTCATGTTTGATTAAGATCTTGATACCATGGTGAGGGGATGAAAATGCTTCCACGTCATGTATGATTAACTATTATTTGACTCAGACAGAAGTGATGCGTTGTGAGTTTGAACGTGTAGCTGCTCGACAACCAATGGACACTCTGAGCATGAAGCGTTATGAGCTTCCACCACCACCTCCAGGAAAAATGACAGATGTCGCAGCCTGGAGTGAGTGTGTGGATAACTCAATGGCTCAGTTGGAACATCAGGCGACCAGGTATGCTTGTGTTGCAGGAATTTATTACATACATTCAGTTCCTAATTATTGAGAGGGGTGGTAATTCAAAATGAGTAGAGTGAAAAGATGTGGTAGTTGTTATAAGGTTTTGGGCAAAAAATACCCAGAAGTTTCACTTGTAATTTTTGATATTTTTGTGAAGGTAATAGATTTGCCTCAAAGCCTTAATAAAAGGACTTCTTTTTTATAGTGAATACAAATCTGGGGTTGAAATATATGTTGGGGTCATTGAGACCAACATTTAAGTATTTAGTTGTTATTCTTTTAGAAGATCTGTGATTATTTGCTTCATATTTATTGCTTATCTATCAACTTGGGAAAGCATTACGAAGTATTTTCCATTATTATTTCAGGTACAGAAGTGTTTGCCTATTATATACTTCCATTTTAAAACAAAAGGTTTTTTGGCTGAAAAAATCTCTGAATTATTTCCTGAAATTTTTAGTATGTTTCTGAGGGAAATAGATCTGCTTGAAATCCTCAGTATTAGGACTATTTTTCATGCTAAATTTGAATCTGGGTTGAAATTACCTTGTGATTGATTAAGGCCTGTAAATATTTTATGATTATTCTTTCAGAAGATTCTTTATTTGGTTTTGTATTTATTGTGTAAATGTCAGCTTCGGAAACCATTGTGATTTTGAGGTCATTTCAAGTATAGAAGGGTTTCATTATGTTGTAATACAATTTTAAAACAAAAAGGAAAGGTTTTTGAGCAAGAAAAAAAAATAACCAGAACTATTCCTTGCAATTTTTGGTATTTTTGTGAAGGTAATAGGTTTGCTTGAATACCTCGATATAAGACCTTATCATGCTTAATATGTATCTGGAGTTGAAATGTGTGGTGTGGGTTATTAAGGTTTGTAATTAAGTATTTAATAGGCACTCTTTAAGAAAATTCTGTTTCTATTCACTTCGTATTTATTGTATATCTAACAATTTTGAGAAGCATTGACTAGAAAAATTATATAGTGTTGAATAGGGGTTCAGTGGAGGATTGGATGCAATCATTTGCAAAAAGATAGAGTGAATATGATTCTGTACATTAATGTGGGTTTACTCCTTTTGGAAAGTATTGCATGACCCACATAATACTGCATAGAACATAACTGTGGATAGACTTCACAGTAAATGGGCACCTGGTTCTGTCGACTGCAACTCTTGTAGGATTGTGGCACAGTGTTTCTTAGAACTGGACCCGAAAATTGCCATGGATCACGATGTATCTACAGTTTATCCCATCATGTCAGGATCACGAACTTGGACTTAATGAATGAGTATGGAGCTGAAGCATGGAAGGCACACAACACTATACTGCAGAAGATGCTGACTCGTGGTCAGGCACAACTGCAAGAGCTAAAGTAGGTGGCCAAGTAGTTATTTTTATTCTAAACTATTAAAGCATTCCTGTATCAATCTGTAACACATGCAAAAATGCACATAAGATTTAGGAATGTCTTCATATCATGATAGATAGATTAATTCAATTTTCATTTGTTTGCATTGGTTAAGGTATGTTCCTGTATAGTGATGATTTTTTTTAAATTGGTTTTATTTGTCAGTGTTGAGCAGTTACTGCTGTGCCCATGAAATCTCCCTAAACTGTTATATAAATGTACCTACCCTCATCTTCATGCAGATCCTACTTTTTACTTTGAATAAAAATATTTGAATCTAGCTCTTTCCTTAACTGTTCTTGTATGACTCTAATAAACTTGGTCTTATTTCCTTCATCATGCTTCGCCACATACACACTCATTATTTGCTATAAATTCTTTGAAACCTATCTGAACTCATCCCATTTCTTTGTTGGATATTGTTTTCAATTAATAAGAATTGTGAGGCAGGATGATCCTGCATGGAGTAGTGAGAGAGAGGTGTGGTAGCAAGCACAGATTCCACTTATTGCATATAATTATTTGGTGCCAAGTTTCATGTCATCCAGCTCTTGCTTCAACTCTGTCTATGTTTGCTGAATTGGTTTCATCATTGAAAAGATGAGCAAAGAAAGACTGACTTGGAAGGTAGGGGAGAAAGAATACATCCCATGTATTTTCTGTGTGTCGTAGAAGGCGACTAAAAGGGGAGGGAGTTGGGGGCTGGAAATCCTCCCCTCCCGTTTTTAATTTTCCAAAAGATGGGAATGCAGTAAGTTCATGCCACAAACTGCAACCATGAATATGGGTATGTTGTTGACACTGTGTTACTGGTAATTAGTCACTGAGAATTTGTCATAAAGGATGTAGTGATCACAATTAGTATTAAAATTGACCATTATTTTAGCTTCATGTTTGGTATTTATCGATAATTTCCTGTTTGACTTGGTTAAGAAGACAAATGTTCTTGACTCAAAACCCTTAGCTTGTTGTTTAAGGTTTAGAACAGTCTTACCCATATTTTTACACCCTTTATCTATTTGCACCATTTGCTCTGCCTCTACCTTTCTCCTTACATCCATTGTTTTACTTGTTCTTTACCCATTTAATTAGATTTTCTTTACCATTCACAGGAAGGAAATACAGGAACTTAACTGGTCCAGGAAAAATATGCAGACCAAAGCTGGTGAAGAACTAAGACATCTTGAGAGCAGTTGGGTGTCACTTGTCTCCCGGAATTATGAGATAGAGCAGGCCTGTGTATTGTTGGAGGCTGAGATAGCCAAGTTAGAACGAGAAAATGAAAGTAAAGATTGAAACTGCTTAACTTCTGACAATTATTATTTATTTCTTTGTATTTACAAAAAGATAACTTGTTTAGTCAGCATTTGGGGAAAATAACAGATATTTTGTACAGCTTGGGCTCGTGTATATTAGACTGAACTCTGATGTGATATGTGTGAACTTTACATCATTTTTGGTCATGTTAATTGGCCATTTATTTTCACATTTTGTAAGTTGTGTAAATAATTGAAGTTAATCTGCCAAGCTCAGCTCATTTTAAAAGTAATATAATAAATTGATTGTCCACTTTGATTAAGAGACTCTTTACTTCTTATTTCATAGTTGACATTTATTTAGCCAGGAAAGGCAAAAGTTCATTTAATACCTGAAGTATACCTGACAATGCCATATTTAGTAGAAAACCATTTTCAGTGGAAATGTATATTTTCTCATGTTTAGAGTGGAATACTTTAGTTCCATGAATTATCAGACATGACGTCCGAAATAACATGATTTGAATTGACTGGAGTTCATCATTTATGGAGACACTTTTTGCTGCTAGGTCTTTGAACATGGTATGAAGATGGACTGCATCTCATGTATGGAGCAGGTTATGCATGTATCACCTGGCTGTGACACTGGAAAGATTCATACATTTTTTCTTTCATACTTGTCCTACATTTCCCACATTAGTGAGGTAGTGCCAGGAACAGATGAAGAAAAGCCTCATTTGCTCACATCCATTCTCAATCTGTCATATGCAATGCACCAGATTCAAGGCCATCTATCTAAATTCATACATTATATTGATATGAATAAAACTGAATTTTGCTGTGTTCTTTTTTAAGTTGAGAGATGGCTGTACCTTGGGTGTGAGGTAATGTTAAATATTCATGTAACATGTTGAGACACTGATTATTGCTAAAAATCAAACTGCATGGCTTTTGATAAAGGAGGACCTGAAGTTGAAGTATCCTTCTTTTAAGTGATATTTTAATTGAAATCTTTCATACTACCTATATAAAAGGTGATTGAACTGTACTTCCAAATGATCCTGATTTTTTTAAATTGTATTTTTGAATGAAGTTTTTAAAGAAACTTGTGATTTTTTAGGAATATTGATTATGAATGCATATTTTTATACATTAACAACTAGATGTTTTATCATATAGAGGAACAAATTTATTAGCTTTTGGTATGGTTTCCATGCAGTCAGAAAATGCATAGATCAACCCCTGGATGTGCTGCCAATTGGATGTTATAAATCGAATTCCCTCTTCCCCCTTTATACATGACATGACAGGTACCAACAATGAAATTTTGCCAGTGAGATAGGCTATCAAGCAGCAGTTACTACATGTCTTGGTTGTTGAATTATGCCATTTCTCCAAGTGACAGTGTTATAGTCATTCATTTTAGGTTTGGCAATGAATCTAACCTTTCTTATGTTTCTGTAGTTACTATGTGTGTGTTTATAATTTCTCCCTGCAGTGATGAAGCTTTGTACCTTGGCCAGACATTTGTATATGTTTTCATAATATTTTTTTTACTATGTCCCCATGAATAACTTAAGATTTTGTGTCTTCATTGTTGAGAGGCTTTCAGATTTAAAACTTTTATGCCTTCTCTTTATTGCCTGGCATACTTGATGCTGCTTGCTTGTGGTTGCACTGTAAATGAAAAGCCATCTTCGCAAGGTTGCATCATTGGAGTACAGTTTAGTGAAAGAATTTCTCACAAATGGATCCCATCTTTTCCTTGATTGTGGTGCAGACTTGAAGCTACAGGAACCTCTGGAGAAGGAGTCCTTACATAATCTATATATGTGCTCACCTCCTGCCCCATGAGTTCCTTTTATCTCT
>JAUTXX010000040.1:105236-124733 GCA_032273605.1 Panulirus laevicauda
CACCTCGCTTAGACTTTGGGTGTGTGTATCTCAATAACACTCACCATCTCTTTTTCTCAAAATTTCATGATGAAGGTATTACAGTTAGAAATTTAACTTGGGATTATGTAAAATATGCAGCACTTTTAGGTAGTTCTATATGACTTATCGTGCTTTGAAACATTATATACAGTTAATTATGTATGAAGGGATATGATTTCATATATCCCTTGAGTGCATTATTGTTATTGCACAGCATTAGTAAAGGAGTAGTTTGGTGTTCTACAAATGTTAAAGAGAAAATAAAGAAGTTCATTTTGGGAAGTTTTGACAGTTAAGGGTGTATAAGTGCATTCCTATTGTGGATGTTCCCAGTTTTAAAGAAAGTATGAATGTTGAATTTCAGTTCAGAATAGCCACTTAAGATTGAGTTTATACAAGTTCAGATGAAAATTTAAGTGGGACATAGAAGGATGCAGTGAAATAAATTGGAATAAGATAGAGAAACATGCCGTTAGATGGGAAATTTTAAGCAAAGTACAGTAGTTCAAACAAGAAACTAGACGATTGGCGGGTGAATGATAAATGAAGATATTAGAAGATATATTTAAGCTTGAACAGTGAATGGAACTCTTCAAGCAACAACAATGAAGTGATTAATATGTAACCTACTTAAGGCAGGTATCAGAATCATTGTTAGAAAGAATTAGGAGAACCAAGAATTATGATTGTCATTGCATGATCCCTAACCATGGCATAATATGTAAGATATAAAAGACCATGTGGTTTTATACTTTTGTAGGTAATAAGTTTTTGTATATAACTTTATGCATAGTAGTGGAGAATGTTATTTACACAAGTGACATTGATAGACAGTTTTTGCAGCTTGTATTATTTCAGGCCTTAACATTTTGTTTTCAAAGTTTTTTCCTTTGAATTTTAGTCCTCAATTTCTTATTTAAGATCTGATTTTAGAGGTTTGTATTTTGAGAAACTGCACGAGCATTAATAAACATCATCCAAGGCCGTAGATTTGCCAATATTTAGGCTACTGCAGATAATTAACTGCCATGTTGTTTTTGGATGTAAGCTCATCACTGCTCAAATCAAGAGCCTCTGACATGTGATTATATAGGTAATACATATTACCAGCACATGGAATGAATAACAGTGAAATGATTATATGAACCTGTGATAGTGTTTCCATGGTTAATGGGTATTTTGTTAATACAGTGTCTTTTTTTATGGATGAAATATTGCCAAAGGGAATATGTAGTATAGTAATTGAATGGTTTTGGGAAACTACGATTTAAATTGTAATATTGTGTATGCTGTAGCAGGCATGTCTACTGGACTCAGTTGATCATACTTAGAAATTCAGATTGTTAGTTTTATCTAGATTTTTTTTAGACACTATAGCAGCTGTAAGGATTGTCATATTATCTGACACTCTGCTTTTACCCAGTGCTGTGCATGTTTTGTGATTTTTCCATATAATCCCATGAGTGATCACACCCATATATATTTTTTTTTTTTTAAGTTTGATGGCCTGTTTATACTCCAGTTAATTTAAGTATTGTTATATGGGTGTATTGTACATCTTTCTTTAGCGTGATTTATCTTGTTTGGTGTATGAGTTGCCAATTAGGTAAGCAACAGATGTTTCAGTTGATAGTATTTGCTTGTTTGTATCTTGGGCCTAAAAATTGCCCATTTTAAAAGTAACCTACCTCTGTTGTGTGTCTCTTACTGGAATGTAAACCAGTGGGCATGAGTGAAGGACACTCATCATTGGAAAAAATCTCCTGAAGTTCATTACTTACAGTTTTTGTCAAAGACCATGTAGCTGCTGGATATGAAAATCCATATTTGGTTATATATTTTTAATACATGCATGACAAGAATAAGTCCTGTACATTTTCACTTAATATTTAGTTTTCATAAGTCCAATTTGATCTGCCAGTATTCTGCTTCTTTTACCAGGATATTCTTCATTCTGCTTCTTTTGCGAGGATGTTCTTCATTGCTTCTTTTACCAGGATATTCTTCGCTCTGCTTCTCTTACCTGGATATTCTTCACTCTCCGTCAGACATTTGGTAAACAACAGAAACACACACAGGAAGAATATACTTTTATACTTTGACAGCATCCAAACAAGGAAGAACGACTTCCTCTCCTTTTAAGATTAAGGATTAGGTATGACTAATGAACTGTTTGATTTGTTTTAAATGAGGAAAGTTAAAAAAATACAGCTAATCAGTAGTACACACTCATATATAATTATATACCCTCTCTTAACAGGCAAAAGCGTATAGTTTATTAGATATTTGAAAGAATTATAAGAAATTGTTTTAATAGATATGTGCACTCTCAAATGATGTTATTAAAAGACAAAATACAGAAAGAAGATTAATCAATATTATGTGTTAAACTTGGACACATATGAACTTTCATACCACATTCTTGTTAAGAAATACAATGAAAGCAACCTTATCTGTGCTGTGTATGAAAACCATAATGCTTGCATTAGGGTAAGCATGCGAGTGTGCTGTGTGATTTATAGAGCTTTCGAATACAAAGGAAAGTCTCAAAGCAGAAGGATTTTGCTGCATCTTAGTGAGGGTTGAATGAGCTTCCATCATTGGGTAGAGAGGGCTCCATAGGAATGTTTTTATTTTATTCACTCACTGGTGTAGGTTGTCCGGAATGCACTTGCATGGATCTTGTTCATGCTTTGGTGGTTGATATAGATGATTTTAAAATCTCTTCAATAGTGTACCTGTAGAACTTTTTTCTTGTGTCTTATTTTCAGTACATTTGATAACATGTCGTATCCCCCTTATCCTCATTATGTATATATTGCAGAACTGATGGCGATAAGGATATATTAAGGTATTTGAACTGTTGAAATTTTGTTCTGGCAAGTGTGTTTTTTTAAGTATATTTCATCACTCTACCAGACTATGATTTTACCATAAGCAGTTGCATTAAATTATAGCTAAATCTGTTGTGTAACCTGACTAGTAATTATGAATATCTGACTGAAAGATGATTTTTTTTAGTATTTTAGCAGTTGCATTAAAATTAATTATAGTATAATTTTAGTATAACCCTTTTTTATAGTTATATTAATTTCTGTTTACCTCTGTTGTTTCAGTAATACAGTAAGTGCTCCACAAAATTAATTGTTCTTTATATGCAGTAGTTTCCATACATCTCTGTTCTAGACCTATATAAGCACCTCACATTCTTCTTTCTATGAACATGTCACTTATCTTACTATCATTTGCACCTTTTTTAATAAGCACTCTTTCAGTAGCTGCCACAAATCCGTACCGTCCAAGTACTGTATTTTATGGACTAATTAACTAACTGTTTTGTATAAGTAATTCCACTTCTCTTATCTTCATTACTGCCATTTATCATTGTTTGCTATGATTATTGTTATTTTATTATTATCATTATATAATTGTTGTTAGAAATATTTTCTTTTCAAAAATACATTTACAGCAGCTACAGTGGTATAGAATTATGAATGAATAGGATAGAAAAAATTAACCTCAGGTCTCAAACTAAGAATTTTGTCGGAAATCTCAGTTTACAATTTTATATGCAATGAACATTGGATTGTTTGATATTATAACCTCTCTCTTCATGGAATGTCAAATACTCATTAGCTGTTAGGTCACAAGTGTCTGTTCCCAAAATATTTTGTCTGTCTTAATGTGAGTTTTAATGTGATAAGGATGCATGCAGGAATCTCCATAAATTATGTTGGAAGGTCACTTAAATGCAAATGTGCCTTTGTTTCATGGTTTATATTATGTGTACTTTGCTTTTCAATCTGCAGTCCAAATAATGATATTAGATATTGATATTGTGCATTAAGGGTTGAATTTTTGCATAATATATACAATGATTAATTCTTTTATGGTTTTGTTTAATATGGTGATGAGTATTTATTTTCAGTTTAGAGGCCTGTATTAACTGGCTTGTCTTATTCTGTGGCTGAAGCATTATAGTGAACTGATGCATTGCATTTGTTTTCAGTACTATTCTCATATGAGTTGAAAAATCTGCAGTTTATAGGAATACCAAGATAACCTTCATAGGTATAAATAAATTCATTAGCCAGAAGTAATGTATATCCTTACAAAAGTAGTTGTGACTTCAGCAGGCAGAATTAATTTTATGTTGATAAATCAATCCAGGAAGAATGAGGCAGGGAGGTCAGGTTAGGTCACAATAGTTGTCCCCACATTCAACCCTCCGTTCCCAGGATCAAAACTAATTTTAAGACTTCAGTGCTCTTCAAATCTCAAGTTTTCTAGGGTAGGTAATGTATTTCTGACAAAGTATGTCAAGGGAAAGTTTGTGCTGTACCGATGATGAACAATCCAGGTATTTGTGTCCTTGCCAGTTGTGTGTGCATTATAAATGAATTATATGCACTTTCATTCACTACCTAATGTTGAACTCTGGGAATATGTGCAAGATATTTTTGAGCTCTCATGTTTGTATATGTCAACAGATTGTGAACCCTTGACTAATTTTGTGATTTAAGTCACTCTTTCTTGTCTTGACAGTTGCCTTTGGACATTTTGTACAGATCTGTACATATGAAAATATTGTAAAAATGGGTATTTTCTTCCTTTGTCAAATAAATGAGAAAACAGATTATTTTATTCACTTAGCATGATTTATATCATGTTTGCCTTCATCCATTCCTGTTGCCACCCCACCACACAGAAAATAGCATCGGATTTTAGAATATTTGCAAATATGTATATGTGTGTATGTATATGTATGTATACGTTGAAATGCATAGGTATGTATATGTGCGTATGTGGGCATTTATGTATATACATGAGTATGTGGGTGGGTTGAGCCATTCTTTGGTCTGTTTCCTTGTGCTACCTCGCTAACGCGGGAGATAGCGACAAAGTATAATAAATATAGATAAATAACATAATGAGATATCTTGGGGATGGGACCCCAAGTCTAAACACACAATCCATTTATGTTTCATATACACCTTATACATATAGCCTAAGGGTAATTTATACAATATTTTTTAAATTTTTGCACGAAACAAAGTTTTTGTGACAATGAACCATCAGAAAGCTAAAATGTCACAACCTCAGTTGCTCATGTGGACAGTCTGTGGATGTTTGGCATCACCTTCATTCCTGACTGAATTTATTTGCTACTGATAAGTAATCATTTTCTGACACTTATTCACACATAATTACTTAACAGTAAAGAAATATGAAATACCATTAATGCATGAAAAATTTTGTTTAGGTGTGGAGTTGTCCACACCATGTTGCCACTTAAAAAGTTCCAGATTTTGAATTTTCAGATTAGGGATGCTTAACCCGTATGCTGAAGTATAACATAATCAGCACCAATGATGTAAGTGGAAAGGATCTGGAAATTTCATTAGCAGCATGTATAACTTTTTTACTTGGAAGAGGCATTCAGTCAACCTAAGGGAAGCATTTAGAGAACATAAAGTATCCATAAAATTGATGAACACATTGTATATATGAAGAATCAGTTTATATCAAATATTTCTATCGTTACAATTACGGCATTGACTTTTTAACTAGGATATCTTATATTTATGATGATATCCTTGTAACACTACATGTAAAGATTCATTCATTGTATATAGAATATCATTCAATACTATTGGTATTTAGGCATTATGTTTGCTTGCTCTTCGCAATGAAGAAAAATATAAATTAAGATGTAAGTTGTGAGCTGCAGTGGGTGGAAAACACTGTATTTGCAGTAAATATCAGTTGAGTGAAAAGTTCCATTTAGATGTCTTTACTTCTGTTTCTTCAGTATTTGAAAAGGTTTTGTCGGTATTATAAGTATGGAAAAAATTTACTCAAGCCTGGAACAACCAGTTCTCATACATGCAATATCTTCCCCATCATCCACAATCACAAGCCAAGATGTTTACTTCCTCATTTACTCTTTTCTACACACTTTTAAAATCTAGGTTAGTAATAGTAATAAAATCAAAAGCATCAGTGTAATTAATTGTTTTTTCCAATAATTATTCAGTGAATGCTGTTGCAATAAAGTTACTGTATACAGTGTTCAGACTACAATCTTTGGGCCTATGTTTTTGAAAATGCACTCTATAGGTTATTCCTATGAGTCCACGGGGAAAATGAAACACGAAAAGTTCCAAAAGTTCCGTCTTAAAAACCTATTTAATAATCACGTTACTTTCAGTGTCCCCTTGCCACAGGAAACAACGTGCACCTCTGAATATTCATGTTACAAGGGGTAAATTACCCTTCATTTCAGCATAGTGCACTTTGTCATGATCTTGCTGTTCTTTTATCATACAGTCGAACATTTTATTACTCGATCAAACTTACTAAAAGCGAAAATCTTTTCCTGAATGGCTGGCTACATAGTTTATCCTGTCCCAGGTATGCGGAAAATCTTTCAATTTCTTGTTTTGCTAGTAAGTAGATTGATTAGTCATTCATTTTAAGTTTGCATAGACATTTCTGCCATTTCATTGTTCATTTGTTAGACTTACACACTTCTTAAAATCTAAATACAAAATACAGTATTGAAAAACAGACTTACACACTTCTTAAAATCTAAATACAAAATACAGTATTGAAAAAAAAATTTCGCTTTTGTACCTCTTCACGCTACCGCAACTTGGACTCCGGATTAGCCTTACAATAGACTACTGCAGTAATACAGGTCTCACCTATATCATTATGATATTTGATTATCGGTAGAATTGGGACCATTTTCGGGAAAACGGGACTGACAATATATCGGGTTTCCCAAAAGCATATAGAGAGTATCTAGCTGGTATCAGATTTAATGACAGTCAGTAGCTAATGATCATTAAGCTAAACCCTTCCTCTTTACAAGCTTCAAGCTTACGATACAGAAATTACTTTTTTTTTCTTTGCTTACATCCAAGTGGCAGTTCATAAAACGAACAATACATCAGGTTAGTTCACATATGGGCTGACTTGCCGTTAAATCAGTTAGGCACATTGATATCAGCAAAGATCCAGTTTAATGTATATTCAACTTCTCTGTAAAGAATCAGGCGCAGAAAAGTATAAGAAAAACATTGTAATTCCCGTAGAAAAGTTCAGAGGAACATTATTGTTTTAGACGGAACGTGGACTACATACATGGGCAAGCAAGAAAGTTGCATTGTTAGACTTATGACGGATACCTACGATAGATTTTATATTCTTTTAGTTCATATTTTGGAAATAAACTGATAAGAACTTTACTTCAGTGAATTTAGGTATAAATAGAAATACAGTAATGTAAAAGATTATGGTTATGTAATTATATAGGCAGATCCATAAAGGACTTTTTGTTTTCAATGTATGGTTTAGAATTTTCTATATTCAATTTCACTGGAAGAGTAAGAATGAAGCAAATGAAACCTACTAAAAACAGGTAAGTTTTGAATATGGTGGCTGGTAATGTTTGAGAGCAAGAAAGGCATGTTGTGAGGGGCAGTTCTGGGCCCAGCCGCCAGGGGTCCCACAGTGTCTGTGTCAGACCTGTCAAGTGCTGGCAGTCCACTATCGACCTGTGCTGTTCCCTGACCAAATTCTGTCATTACTGGATATATATTTTTTAATGGATTGATCAGTGCCAGGTGTCCAGGATGTCCATACGGGAGCTGTACGTGAAGGTAAGCGACACCCGTGGGAGTTCTAAGGCAGGTCAGACCGGTTGTAGGGGGATTGTGTGGTTTTAGACTTCACCAACCAACCTCCTGACTGGTGGTGTTGATCATGACGACACTATTCCTTTACAAACACTCTATCTCATGATTGATCACCGAATTGTATGAGCTGAAAAATGAATAACTTTAGTGTAATCCACACGGTTCGTCGGGACGAGTCGGGGCTTCAAAGCCTGGGTGTCCACTGTGTAGGTGAGGGTGACCTCATACTTTACTTGTAGAGGAGTGTTGTTTGGATTCTATGTTATTCTCAGTAAATAAATGCTTGAAAGATATTGAAATATGAGTTATTTATGATGGTATTTCAGATTATAAAGTCTTTGTAACTCTTAAGGTTCATACTTACAGAAAAGAAATGTATTGCTGTCTTTTTTTTTGAGAAAAATTCTTGTCTTAAAAAGAAAAGGCTAAACCTGGATATTATATATTCCAGTTTAGGAGCCCCATGAAAGTAACTCTGGAATATTGTTGACTCTGCTTGCTACTAATAGTTTATTGTGTGGAGAATTGAATAAGACTGGCAAACCATGATTTGTAACATTTCCTTTTAGTATATGGTAATAAAGGAGTGGATAGTAAGGATAGATATGAGGATCGGGAGATGTTTGTTTAACACAAAAGTTGGTGAAACTTCTAGAAATCAATGAAACCTATGAAAAGCTCTCTTAACTTTGCTTGGAGGATGATACTTGCCCTTATTTTTATGGTTATAGTTTAAGTATATTTAATTACATTTTGACTGTTTCCAGCTACATGAAGAATATATGCAGGAATGTGTACTTGTGTTTGAATACAAGCACATTTACATGACTGTTTAGCAAGTGGATGTAAACACAAGACTATAGAAATCACATTATTCAATAAACTTTGAAAATATGGTATATACTAATTTGTAGGCAAAAAATGGGTGAGGTTTTAATAGATTTTGTCAGTTTCTGGAATTTTCTCTTACTTTTACCTTATTCAATTCCACATTTTCCCCAATCTTCGTAATCCCCCACATTATGTATTCAGTATCGCACAGTATAAAAAAATCCGTCATGCTTTGCCAATCATTTTGCATTCTTTACACAGTACACTATCCTTACAAAAACAGTCATTTATATTATATTTTTTTGGTGTCAAGTGAAATTTAATCCTCTTTTATTTTCATGTGTATTATTTCATATGAGAGATCCTCAAGTTATTAAAGTGAAAGTAAGTGGTGTGTTAATTGTCATCTGTATCTTATTTTGTGTTGATTAACTTTTGAAATTTTTAGTTTCTAGAATAACTCCCACACCAAACTAATCAATACTTAGTTTTGACATGATTCTGCACCAGAATTACATAAATGATGAAGAGTTTAATATTTTTTATGTGGATTTATTGTTAAGGGATAGCTATATGATACTTTATACAGTTTGTTATTGAAATTGTTGAAAATGTATTGTCTGCATTGACCATGATTGTTCCTGGGCATGCTGTTTATTGGAGCTTTGGATTCCATCTCTTGTGATGTGCATTTATCAGTTCCTGACACTGATTATGGTGTGGTAAAACATGGATAAGGTAAGCAAAAGTACAATATCAGAACACATTAATAATTTTTTAGAGCTAATGTAGGTAAACCATATTTAATTTCTAATGAGGATGAGATATTTCATTTTTAATATTTGGTTTTGAAAATGAATTATACTAATGAGGGAAATCACATTCTCACCTGATATTTAATCCTAGTGACATAGAGCTAAACTAGACTTTTACCCTTATCTCCTCTCTTCATGTCATGGAATTATTTTCTAAAACCTGTCACAGCTTTTCTGTTTCTCTTGATGGGTCTGTTATTCCAATATATATGAAAATACTTCATGTCACTGTAACATCTTATCCATTCTGGAAACCTTGCATTACACAAAATGGTAATTCTGCTTCATAGAAACTGAAAGTCCAGGTTAGATGCTGTAAATTTTACTGAACCGTTGCTCTGTGTATACAAAGGATTGATCCATCCTTTAATGGGGTACTGCTTTAATATCTGGAGAGGTTCTAGCACTACATACTTACTAGACAGAGCCAAGTCAAAGCAGTTTAACTAACCAATTCACCTGACCTAACCTTACAACTTGACACCCCCTCCCCTATACTTGTCGTATGATCTATTATTGGTTTACTTTATCCCGTTTATAGGTGTCCACCATTAGGTCGACCACATACGTATTACTCATGGTTACTATATTGTCATAGTGGCTACATCATCATGCTGACATTGTTGCCATGATGGTTATATTGTCATGTTGGCTTTACCATATAGGTATTACTCGGCAAGCTGCTGCATAATTATTGTGGCCATTGGCATCTCAGGGGAGGGACATTTTGATATCTGCATTTCTTGTTAGCTCATGAAGTCCTTATTTAGAAGGCAGGTTTGTTTTCATTTCCTCCAAAAAATTTTAAGTACTTCTAATTTCTCCCCCTTCATTAACACATCACATTTCACTCTTATTGTCCAACATAAAAAAGAAAAATAAGTAGCAAATGATCTTTGGCTGAATATTTGTACAAGGGTAAGCTGATAAGCCAGTTACCTGTCCATTGTTGTAACTGATGGAAAAGGAAATTTGTGGAACTTCGTACATTTGTGTTCTGATTCAAATTAAGTCTTGTTCCACCGTTATTTAGTTTTGTAATATTGAGAAATCTTGTGCGGTGGTATTAGGGTAGCCATATAGGTTCTGCAGGCTGTGGTTTATAGGGCTCCACGACCTCTACAGGGTATGCAATTTTTTAAGGTCTTAACAAACAGTGGCAACTTAGAACGAAAAAGTTTACGAAAGGCTGTAATGTGAGTCAAGTTTGATAAGTTTAATTTCTCTGAAATACAGTTGATTGACGTATCGTTCGAGATTGCAAAATCTGAAGGTTCAGGGGATTGGCAAGGAAGAGCAACAAAGACATCATAGATATTTTTCTGTGCTCTCCCAGTATGAAATTTGCATACCGTTAGTGAAAACTTTGTGGACCAAACTACGATGTACTTGGAAAACAGTAGGCTGTTGCTATGAAAACTGTGTTCAGTGATGATACGACAGCACTTCAAAAATAAGTGCTCTTTGGGTGTATACGATAGACTAAAGGAGAAACAGCTGATTGCTACATATAGCACTGCAAGAAAGTTTAAATATAGCTTTGTTTGATCTGAGAGAATTATAAAGAAAAAAAAATACCACATGATGAAAAAGCATTATGATCTTTTACAGTAAATTGCACAGGCAGGAGGAAAGGTCTGGAAGGTTGCGTTGAAAAGGATTTCACCCCTCATTGGCTGTTAGGATGGTGCGCAAATACAATGTCCGATTTCCTCTACTGTGCTTATGTATTGATCATCTTGACAAAGCCGAGGTTCGTGCCAAGTGACAAAAGAATTCATTGCCTGTTGTCCCGAAAAATGATTTTGATGTATCCCATCGAATCCTGTTTTACTTCTTGTTTTTGAAAATATGGTTCACATGATTAAATTTCTTAGTAAGTGAAAGAAAAAAAGCCAGACCTTTGACCTCAAGCTCACAACTTATTTGAAGAACATAGAGAAGAGATTGTCATTGTTGCTCGATCCTAGAGCGTGAATGAAGAAATTCACCCACAAAAGGTTTTGCAAAGTTTCTTGATAATTCAACGAATGAGCAAGCGATCACGACTTGGATCTTGAGAATCACTTTTAGTGAATGTGTTTAATGCCAGCATTGATATCGTCATTTCACATTTGAAGTGCTATTCCTTGTTGAATTAGTTGTATGAAACTCACAGCACCTAGGTAACATCACCTCTAATGAATCAGATATGCTCACGTGGTTGAAATCGCTCCCCAACTTTTTTGAAGCAGTTAGGAAGAGGCTGTTACTATTGCTCAGTAATGTGGGGTGAATGAAGAATTTCAGTAGAAATACTGCTGTTGCAGAGAACACCCTTCCTCATTGCCGCCACGCCCTCCCATCCTGGCCACCATATCCTCCCTCACCACCACACCCTCTCGGCCTGGCCGTCATACCCTCCCTCACCACCACCATTCTGTCTTTCTCTGGATGGATGCCACACGTAGCACCACCATTACTTCCTTCTTTCATGACCACCACACTCAGAACGGCGGATTGGCATTGTTTAGAGATTCTAGCAACTCAACTCCGCCGTTTTCCGATATCATACCTCCCACATTGCCAGCACATGCTTCCCCTCCACAAAAATATTTTCCAGAAAATTTATGACCTCAGCTACCAGCATTTTCTGTCGTGCCAGGAAAATGGGAAATGTATGAATTAGTGGCTTTATCTATGGGTTTTAGTTGTTTGGCGTCTGAAAAAGTTTTTCGGCGTGTGCAAACATTGACTGAACTCTCAAAATGGGCAGCTAGCTGATCAGCGATTTAGATCGTGAGAAGCGATTTCAAGTGAATTTCCGCCCTGGAAGTGAATGGCACAATTATTTCACAATTTAAGCATTGGTTCTTTGACGTGTTATTGTTTCACAGTCTAGCACATCAATATCCAATTTTGGACAATACTAGGAGGCCTCGTCTTACGACGGGGATACGTTCCCGGACGCCTCGTAATTTGATTCCATCGTAAGTCGAACTAATAAAATCAGTATTGTATTTTTTTTTTCCAGTGTAGCTCCTACTGATGGAATACTGTATCTGAATCATCTTAGCCCACCAACCATATTGAGTTCCACACCGAGTCAAGGCATAATTTAGACGATATGCAATGAAAACTTATGAAAAATGGCGATGAGAGCTGCTGAAGTGGGATTATTACTGGCACTCCGGTTACCTAAATTGCTTCTGAATTATCTGATTTAATTGACATGTTGCAATATCAAATTTCTAAGCCCATTTATCCTTAAGTGGTAGCCATATTTACAGTACACCCAGGATATCTTTGATGTTCCTACCGGACATACTGAAATACACTTATTGTAGGCGCGGTTAGTTATTGGGTATCCCAGTTGGTGGGAAACAGATCGAATGGTATTTTCCTGGCATGATTACAGCGCGCAGAATATGTACACAGGTACCTTAGATTATAGGGATACACATTACTGTTAAAAGAAAATTTTCTTTCGAACGTTGAAGATGTACATTTTATTTTTAATTAGCATTTTGAAGTATAGTCCTTTAGGTGGAAATGATTCTAAGGTACCTTAATTCTGAAACAGAAAACGTGCCGTAATGGTAAGTTTCAAACGGCAGATCGAAGCGTTATAACTCGAGGCCTCCAATTATCACTGAAGAGAATCACTGTGAAGTAGCAGCATCTTTGTCGAAAAATTATTCAAAGGATCTTTTTGATGAATTTCCAATTCAGTTTTCGAGGTAGTCGTGTTTTAGATAAAATATCACATCTAAATTTTCCAAGATATCTGTTAAGCTTTTATACTTTATTTATTGTACTTGTTTCCATTGCAACAAGCTGAATGGCCATTTTCCAAACTCAGGCTAAAAGGATATACCTTAGGAATGCCATGGTGCAAGACCGACTTTCAGAACTAGCTGGCCTTTCAATTGAGAATAAACAAGTATGGAAAGTACTTTGAAAAGCAGGGGGCTCACCCCGTTTTGTTTAACTTACATGGAAGTGCAGTATGCAGTTTGTTGTGAAAGCTCTTGCTTCAGCGAGGCCCCTGCCGCCACCCCTGTCTAGGCCTGATTAACTATGCCGAAAAGACTCATTACTGTGGTATTTTAGATAATGTATTTAGAAACCCGTTGTATTTGTCCAAGTCATTTTCACGCACGACCACTTCCATGCTGTAAAGACTTTTTGTGTTGATTCATATGTTAATGCACCTCCGTCCATCATCGTTTAATTCATTGCTCCCTCCACACCCTCTGTTTGAAAAGAAAATGAAAATTACTGTTTATGTGCTAAGTTCTTGGTGCGGCAGGGGATAGTGAAGGACGAGGGAAGCGTGGGAACTTTGCCAGGTGCCTGGCGTCGGTGACCAAACCTGTATTGAGGTTTGCACAGATCCTTCTGTTTATATTTATACATCATGAATGACTCCTCGTTCTACTCTCGTAACACGCAGTGTTTCACTAAGTGAAATATAACTTCAGTCGCTGGAGCTGTAATTAAACATATATCTGAAACTTTAACGAAGAACAGTCTGGATTTTATTGCATGGACTGTAATATGTTGTGAAAGAGCTTGTATTACTCAGTTTTTTTCTGTGTTGGCCAGAAATGAAGAAATACTTATATTTCTAGTAAATACAATGTGAAAAGAACACAACTAGATTAATCGTTATGAAACTTACTGTCCGGTTGTGTATGTACGTCGCTTTGTAAATATTGTGCTCATGTCACTAACCTCCTGGTCATCTTGCATGACCACTCAAGATAACGAGATATGCATGTTGATAAGTATGTAGGCGTGAAAATTATTAGCTGGTGTGATGTGTGTAATATAATCACAGTTACTCTGCATAACCTCCAGCGAGTGTGAAATCAAAATTGTCATTATGTCATTAAGCGTCAGGAAGTTAGTTTGTTTGTCATAGAATAAGGTGAAGGGTTTAAAGTTCCTGTAATCTGCAAGCTTATGTACTGATGACGAGACATGCAGAAACTAGCGTTTTTCTGGTTGGCAATGTGAGGCAACTAGAATTTGAAGGTGAATATGTGTGTGCATTTATAAGGGCTGGCTGGAGGAACTGGTAGTGTGAGTTAAGTTTGACCTTCATCGTCCTGTGTTGTTTGTTTTTCTTTTTCTTTATAGTGCTGGACTGAATCCGTCTGGAGACCTTTGATGGTATGAGGTTGCCAGGAAGCGGTTACCTTTAGTGTTTTCTATAAACACATACACACACACACACACACACACACACACACACACACACACACACACACACACATTGTATATATCAATGATCTTGTGTAATGAAAGAGGTAGGGGTGTACGTAAAATAAAGAAAGTAATTATATTTCATATTTCCTGCCAAGTGTTCATTGAAGCTCTGTGTTCACAAGCAATTAAGATACATATTATGCTGTTAGCGTAATGTCATTTTCCCAGGTGAATGTATTAACTCGCAGCCTTCAATGCTTGCAGAAAGTGTTTGCTGGCATGATACCAACATTGATTCATGAATGGATGTATACGCTCGGCGCATGGAATGGAATGCATGTTTCAGAGTGTTCTTTTATTCATTGCGTGTTTCACGCATAGGTGAACATGAAGGGCGACACGGGACGAGTACAGTGACCTGCATGTACTGTACGAGGAGGGAGTTTTACACTCCTGGAACTCCAACTCTTAAACGTTCTCTATCCCTCAACTTTTAAAACTTTTGTATGCTTTGGACATTCATCATCTGATAACTTAGTTTATTTCTCTCGTCCACTATTATTATTGTACTATAGAAGTGATACTTTACAAGATCCCCTTTAACAAGATGTTCTCATGTCACCGTGCAGTGACGTGACATGTGGAAAGTGATGTTGCCATGTCATCAGTACAGTGGTTGTTGACGTATGGAAGTTGTTTTTTTTATTATAACCTCTCTGGGTGATGTGTGGTTGGTAATGTGTTAGTCTCCATCCAGTCATCACCCACATCAAGAGGAAAAGGTGACGTGGGACAGCATTATAACAGCTCTCTTGGTGAGGAGGTTGCCTGGTGCAGCAGTAGTAGATCTGGGGAGGGAGGAACGTGACATCCGGGGCCCGTGAGGCGTGGTCGGTCATCTGGCTATTGTTGTGCTGCTGCCGGAGCTCTCCGACGGCAGAAGCGCACCAATGACATTGGCAGTAGGCGGAACACCGCTCATGAGGACAGCAGTAACAGCGGTGAGGGGAAACTGTCTGTGGCAACACGGGGGAATATTAGTATCACCTGCAGGAAAAACAGCAGAAGCATTACTGACAGGAACAATAGCAGCGGGAGGGAACATTCTGAATGGAGACAACAGTATAACGAAGCGATGCGAACACTATATGACGGGAACGGTATCAGGGGAGGGGGCAATCAGTATCAGCGGCAGAGGTCTTAGCATCGCTGTAGTGCCCTTTTTTCTTGTATGTGAGATCGGATTTTTTTTATGGTAACCGACATAGTATAGGATGAAGGGTGAGATGATAGGTATCTGGAACAATAGAAAACAAGGTCAAATTTGAGCTCCACGGGTCTCTCTAAACTCATCCCAAAAGGATGGAATGAATTTAAAGGAATAGGTGAAATATGGTAAAGAATTGTACATCTAAGCTGCACTAGGAAAGGAGGCGTCATACCGCTCATTCCTCGTTTGACGACTCCTCTTACAAACTTTAAGAAGCAGCTGCCAGACGCATCCCACGGGTACAGTTCATGGGGTTGACACGCACATACATTCAGAGAAAGCAGTGACCAAGATGATACCTGCAGAAGAGAGAGAGGGAAGCAACACTGTAGACGGAAAGGGATGGTTGAAGAATGATAGCTGGAAATTTGGTAGGCGAAGGGCTTTTTATTCCAAGCTGGCTGCGAGATAGTTGGAAAAGAGTATTATTATTATTATTATTATTATTATTATTATTATTATTATTATTTATCATTATTTATCATTATTTTCATTATTGATTATTATTATTTTTATTATGAAATAATAATAATGACAGAAAATGACATGATTCTAAGAAGTTATAAGGATTTCGAAACGTGCATTTTAAAAGGGCAGGTCGTAGCTGTTGTTTAGTGGTTTATATGGGAAAGGCAGGATAAGAGGGAAATTGAAGATAGGAAGTATTTAGGATTGGTGTATGATGCATGTAGTAATATTTTGAGACTAGTTCGGCAGGCCACTTTTAATGAGACATTCGTTAAGGCCAACAATCCTGACATGGAGGGTTAAGATGGTTAGGGTATCAATGCTGGAGGCAGTACTTTTATGGACGGCTGCTGTCTACAACGTACTGGCACGGAGGGTTTGAAATGGTTCCAACCTTCAGCAAGTTGATACTTCTACTGGGTATTATTTGCCGGTATAATATAATGCACAGGATATTAGTAACATGATAGTACAGTAGTGGGATGTGATGTCTGTTCAGGTATTGGTAGCTAGACCTGATGCAACGTATTCATTGAAGTTATTGTACGGTTAGCTGGGGACCAGAGGTACCTTGGATTTGAACCTGTAGAAAGGTGAAGTGACATTGGCATGTGTGGACGCATGGTAAAATTCGTTTAATCTAGTGTTCCCTCCACCGGTCCATTAGCATTAAATTCACTGTAGCTCATATCTTGTGCTGGTAATGGTGGACCATCTCCGTGCGCATCCCTACTCGGTCTCCAGCCCTACACCCACCCTCCTAGCACTGCTGGGGAAGACCTACCTGTGCCTTAGATGACGTCTGCTCGTTTATACCGCCACGTTACGCTGAGACGTTTCAATTGGTGGTTCCTGAGGGGAGCAGATGATGCCTCTTGACATAGTGGGAGAAGAGTTATACGAGTGCGACGCAGCGATAGTTTCATAATTTGTTTATGGCGGCATTGTTGTTCGTCAACTTGACGGGGATCATGCTCACTTTATCACAACTGTATACGTGTCACATGGGGACTGTGTCAGTTGTGTATGCGTGTACCGTGCATTAGTGTCATTCGTATGTCTGTAACATGGCGACTGTGTCAGTCGACTAACAAGGCAACAAAGTCGTAAGTACCTCTAACATGGTGTCTGTGTCAGTCATATACGTACGACTAACGGAGTAACAAAGTCGTAAGTACTTGCAACGTGGCGACTGTGTCAGTTATGTATATGTGTGTCATGAACAGTATTCGTCCTGTACAGCTGTGACTTGGTGAGTGTCAGTTCACTGTACATATGATAGCAATGATATCTGTTCTCCATTTATGACTTGGCGACTTTGTCGCTCTTACATACCTAATGATGTGACAACATTGACAATCCCATATACGTGTCCATTGCAACGTGACTTTATACGTGTGACATGGTGATGTGACACTTTTGTATACATGGAACTTGATAACGTGTGAATAGTATCCCTGTGTGACGTGGTGACGGTTTGCGTGGCATACTTCATGTGACGTGGTAACTTGATTTCTATCTACGTGTGACCTGGTGATTGTGTAAGCGGTATGTATATCCGTGTGGCACGGCATCATGGCATGTGTGCCCAGGAGGAGGTAACGCCCATGAGTCACGCCTGATAACGTTTTATCATGTCCGGGAAACACAGCACCTGGTGACTTACCACCTGGTGACTTACCCGAAGTGGCCTGCTGCACTCCGCCAGTCTTGCTGGATGACTTAACGTCTGAGCTCTGTCGTGAGTGAATCCTAATGAACGTTGTCGTGGTGTCTTGTAGGTAGTTAAAGAACGACAAGTTTTCCAGTAGTTTTTATCCTTTTAGTTTTAGAGCTTACGCATTGAAGGATATTATTTTTGAATTACTATTGTAGTACCGGGCACTCATATTTATGTGATTTTGTTGAGTTTGAGTGGGTTTTCTGAGTTTGTGTTAGGTTAGGCTGCCATGTGTCTTGTTCCAAAGTTGAGGTGTTGGAGTCTTCAGAATATAGATGGGGGATCCTTATCTGTTGCGTAGGTTGTACATTGAGTGAATCAGTGGAATTTAAAGATTTACATATAAGGATTTATATATAAGTGTTACTGTAGATGGGACATTGGAACCTTCAGGGTACTTATTCTGCAGAGAGTTGTTTCACAACTCAGCTTTACCTCAGGTGGATTGTAGAGCCACGGGTACATACTACATTGCGGATCTTTCACCTCCAGGTAAACTTGATGGTGTTTATAGTATGCTTTACGAAGTAACTGCTGTATGGACCAAGGATCCTTCCATCGTGCTCAAGGGTTTTAGACCTCTGAACATAGAAGATCATGTAAGTCTTTGTTATCTGTAAGAAGGAATAGTGTCTTTGTTTTGTAACCTGTAGAACGATGTTGTACGATGACGCACAACACGCCACCAGTCATTGTTAAAGCATTCATACAGCCCTCGTGTGTGCAAGGCACAGCAGACATCACTATATGAATGTATACCAAGTAATATATTCGGTAGTTCTGAGAAGGCTTCGGTGTCGATATCCTGAAGTTGTATAGCAAGGCACGAATGAGCGATATTTTTTTTCTTTGTGATAAGACCGATAGAAGCCGTCGTGCTTTTTCATTTGGATAAGAAGAGAGGAGGTTTGGTATGTTGAATAGAATTATTAACTCGCAAAGATTTGAGACTCATTAAGCATTACTATAATTTGAAATGCCGTATGGTGTTGATGCAGAAGGCTCCTGACGGTTTCAATAGGTTGGCACACTAGAGGGCAAACTCACCGAGCAACAGTGTGTGCTTTGCTCTGGCAGCATTCTGGGTGGGGCATGGCGCGACGCGGATCTCCGGCAGGAAGACAGACTTGGGCCTCATCAGCTGGCAGCAAATCTATTTTTACTTCCCGCTGGGGTAGAAAATACACTAATCTGCATATTGGTTATCTAACCCTCACAGGGAACCAGAACCGTGGCTCTGCATGTCCAATGTGAGGCGGTGGTTGTGGTGGTCAGACGTTGATGTATTTTCCTTTACTGTGGAATAAGTAGAGAACAGTTTGACCATAGCCACCTCACCTGTGATCACACACACACACACAGGCTCGCTCGTCTGGCTCGACTTGTTGAGCTTCTGGGGGAGGGGAGAGAGAGAGCACACCCGGGGAAAGGTCAATATTGGCAGAATGGAGAATATTAAAGTCAACAGAGCACGAT
>JAUTXX010000040.1:175226-186216 GCA_032273605.1 Panulirus laevicauda
TGAGGGAATAATTGGTGTACATGGGGTGTTCAGTGTTGTAAATGGAAATGGTGAAGAGCTTGTAGATTTGTATGCTGAAAAAGGACTGATGATTGGGAACACCTAGTTTAAAATGAGAGATATACATAAGTATATGTATGCAAGTAGGAGAGATGGTCAGAGAGCATTATTGGATTACGTGTTAATTGACAGGCGCGTGAAAGAGAGACTTTTGCATGTTGATATGCTGAGAGGGGCAACTGGAAGGATGTCTGATCATTATCTTGTGGAGGCAAAGGTGAAGATTTGTAGAGGTTTTCACGAAAGAAGAGAGAATGTTGCAGTGAATAGAGCGGTGAGAGTGAGTGAGCTTGGAAAGGAGGAAGTACCAGGAGAGATTGAGTGCAGAATGGAAAAAGGTGAGAGCAAATGATGTAAGGGGAAAGGGGAGGAATGTCATGTATTTAGGGAAGCAGTGATGGCTTGCGCAAAAGATGCTTGTGGCATGAGAAAAGTGGGAGGTGGACGGATTAGAAAGGGTAGTGAGTGGTGGGATGAAAAGGTAAGATTGTTACTGAAAGAGAGAAGAGGCATTTGGACGATTTTTGCAGGGAAGTCGTGCGAATGACTGGGTGATGTATAAAAGAGGCAGGAGGTCAAGAGAAAGGTGCAAGAGGTGAAAAAGAGGGCAAATGAGAGAATATCATTAAATCTTAGGGAGAGTAAAAAGATGTTTTGGAAAAGGTAAATAAAGTGCGTAAGACAAGAGAATACATGGGAACGTCATTGAAGGGGGCTAATGGAGAGAATAACAAGAAGTGGTAAAGTGAGGAGATGGAGTGAGTATTTTGGTGGTTTGTTGAATGTGTTTGGTGATAGAGTGGCAGATAGAGGGTGTTTTGGTCGAGGTGGTGTGCGAAGTGAGAGGGTCTGGAAGAATGGTTTGGCAAACAGAAAAGACGTAGTGAAAGCTTTGCGGAAGATGAAAGCCAGCAAGGCGGCAGGTTTGGATGGTACAGCGGAGGAATTCATTAAAAAAGAGGGTGAGTATGTTGTTGACTGGTTGATCAGGATATTCAATATATGTATGATTCATGGTGAAGTGCCTGAGGATTATCGGAATGCATGCATAGTGCCATTGTATAAAGGCAAAGTGGATAAAGGTGAGTGTTCAAACATCCCTTTCCACATCCAGACCTCACAAAACTTTCCTTGGTTTACCCCAGACGCTTTACATGCCCTGGCTCAATCCATTGACAGCTCATCGACCACGGTATACCACATCGTTCCAATTCACTCTATTCCTTGCACGCTATTCACCTCCCGTATGTTCAGGCCCCAACCACTCAAAATCTTTTTCACTCCATCCTTCCACCTCCAATTTGGTCTCCCACTTCTCCTCATTCCCTCTACCTCTGACAAATATATCCCCTTTGTCAATCTTCCCTCACTCATTCTCTTTATGTGACCAAACCATTTCAATACACCTTCTGCTTTCTCAACCACACTCTTTTTATTACCCACATCTCTCTTACCCTTTCATTACTTACTCGATCAAACCACCTCATAGTACATATTGTCCTGAAACATTTCATTTCCAACACATCCACCCTCCTCTGTACAACCCTATCTATAACCCATGCCTCATAACCATTCAAAGCTGTTAGAGCTACTACAAACATACCACCGATTTTCCGGTATCGTTTTCCAAATCATTGCCGGATTAACCATTTTACCGGACCAACCATGGTCACGCAATGATAATTCATCAGCACACCTGTAACCCACTAGCTATACATCTCCCATGTGCATCGCCAGAAAAATGCAGTTTCGTCTGCATTATACACCAGCTCAGGACTGAGGTGCTCGTCAGCTACGAGTTTCGCAAATTCATCCACATACTCAGCAGCTCCTTCGTGGTTTGCAGACCGCTTTTCTCCTCACACTTTATTCATGGAAATTCCATGACGTTTCTTGAATTTTTGAAGCCATCCTTCACTATAGTCACGCTCATGTTGTAATCTAAGTTCTTTATGGAACAACTTAGCCTGGTCCATTATCATGCTACCTTACAAGTCCACTCCAACGCTGTCGAGACCATTCCATCATCACTCCATCGTGCTCAGTACTCTTGCCATCTTTCATAGTTTTTCTAATGGTCATTTGCTTCTTGGAATCGCTGTCTGCATAGAATTTCAATATTTTCTTCCTTTGCTTCTTTATATCATAAACAGTTGATGAACCAATACTGTAGGTGTCACACAGCTTATGCACCTAAACACCATGGTCCATTTTTTTTCATTAGTTCTACTTTATCTTGGATCGATATGGACTGGTGTTTACGATTGACACCATGACTGACACTCTCATGCGTCTTAGAACCCATAGCTAGGGTTAGATTTAACCAAAAGAAGCCTAGAATCTCACAGAATTGTGGTATCACCTCTAAGTGCAATGTAAAGAATGTAAATCAGCGCGGCGTACACACAGCGCCATCTGTGGCCACCCAGTAAACTAGTCTGGTGGCCGCTGTAATTTCAGGTTACCTCACGTAATGTTGTCCAGACTAAAGGAGGTGCTGAACCATCAGTTGTCAGAAATTCGGTGGTGTACCTGTACGAGAATTTTTATTTGCTTCATTCAGTGTAGTATTTTGTTATTTTACCCACCTATTGCTGATCATTACTTTTACCAGTGGTTTCAAGATGACTCCTAAATTGGAGTTAGATGTTATTGATAGTTGAGGTGTAAAGAAAGGTCATAAATTAATTGCTTTAAATGTAAGGTTGGAAAGTTTCAAGTTATATAAATCAAGTGAAAAATGCACATTTGAAAAGTGTTAGGACTGCTTTCTAATCATGGATTCTCATTTTTGTTACTTTGTAAATTGACATTGATTACGTACGTAGTTAACACTTTTGTAATCTATTTCCTAATCTTAGTTGTAAACGTGCGCCAGAAATATAAGCTGGCTGAATCAGTAAAATTATGCCAGTAATATAAGCTGGCTGAATCATATCCTTTCACTCAATTCAGTCCTTTTCTTTTATCCGAGATTTTTTTATATTTGAATTTTTGATATTTTCATTTCGTAAGGATTTTTATTGGCAGTTACACACATCAGTTTTACCCTTTCATAATGTGGTTACATTTTATAAATTCCTTGGTGAGAATATCTGCATTTTGTGAATGCTTTTCATGTTTGAATAAGTTTTTGGTTATACAGTACCACTATTGCAAAGAATCACAATATTTGAGTGCTGATATTTATTGTTTTTCATTCTTTTTTCCCTTTGCTAATACTTCCTTATTACCATTACTTTTTTTAATTAGTTTCACATGCTAAATATGGTAAAGCAATGTATGTATTTTTCAGCACTCTGGTCATTTCTGTACTTCATTGGATTTTGTTACCTGACCAACCAGTGGAGTAAAGCTAAAACTCCTGTATATGGTGTCAACAACATGCAGGCAGCCATTGCCTTCAGCTTCTTTTCAATCTTCCCCTGGGTAAGTTGTCATATACAGTTTTTATAGTCCCTTAGTGTGGAATTTTGTTATGCAGTTTCATTCCATCAGGTGGAAGAATTATTGAAGGCCTAAGCTGAATTATGTAGGAGGCTCTAGTCACAGACATCAAGGCTGGGCCATAATTTAAATGTAAAGAGTTTGATGAAAGGGAGAAAGAAGAGATGAGGAAAAGTATTTATGAATTTTAGAGGGTATGAAAAACCTGATATATGAGTTATGATTTAAAGAGTGCCAGTTGGTAGTTAGGAAAGACATGAGAGCATATTGACTTTCAAAGCTTTGAAGAGTAGGAAAAGAAAAATTTATCAAAAAACGTCCCACTCTTGAGTTGCCAATGGCCACACAGTATTCTTACCGAGTTTTGCATGGTCTAAGTAATGGTGGGGGCACGCAAGCATTTGGCTCTTGGGAGCAAAAACCAAAGTAGTACCTATGGAAGAGGGAAAGTTAATCAATATTGTGGCATAGGGCAAGTGGGTCAAGTTTTGAGTTTAACCTGGGAGAATCGATAATTGGGACCCCTTTTGATTCAACTATGTTTTGCAAGGCTACTGAGCTAGAATTGTCCCAGATGTAAGAGCAGTGCTCCTTACAAGGATGTATCAATCCATCTCACATGATGAGCCTGGGGTGCACAGTAAACTTATTGGCACATGTCAAATTTGTATAAATGGAGCAACTTTTCAGAAGAAAAGAAATTTCAGCATCTAAAGAGGACTCCTAGTTTCTTAGAGGCCGACTTAGCAATTTCCATAATGTGAGGTTTCCAAAATATGGTTGATGTTACAGTAAGACCAAGCATGTTCATTGTCTCGAGGTGGAATTACAGATGCATCAAAGGAGAGAGAAAAGTTTGGGGGTATTTTCAGTTGAGAAATGAGCAGAAATTGGGTTCTTGGAGTTATTAAACTTAACCAGATTTTGTTTACCCCATTGAGATATCCTGTCCAAGTATTCTTGTTGAGACAAGATGCAGATTGAGTGACAAAGGAAGTAGCAGACATGAAGGATGAAGAGGAATGCATTCTTGAGTCATCCACATATGTGTGCATTTGGCCATCTGTAGAAGAAACGAAATCGTTGATAAAATGGGGAATAGTGTGGAGACAGAACAAAACCTTGAGGTACATCACTGTTGATGGTGAAAGGTGGAGACTGAGTGGAAGAAATTGACAAAGAGTAAATATATGTCAGAACTGGAGGGGACAAGGAGAAGGAGGGGTGCAGAAATTGACTCGGACTCACTGTCACTCGCACCCATACAGCCCGATGATATATTCTTATAATTGAGGATTTACTTATTACAAATTGATAGTTTGGAAAAGCAAGGATATTGCAATGAAATATACTTCTAGAGTATATTCATTTACATGTAGAAAGGTATGTATCTGAACCTAAAGAGTGCTCTGTGTACAATGGAGTGTTAATGGGAGTGAAAAGAGTTTAAATTATTTAAGCCTTCTTTTGATTTTTTATTCTAAAACAGTCTGGTAATGCAATGCATTATATAATATAGGCCTGTTAGAATTATGTTGACTGGCATATTCCTTTATGTAGACAAGACAACACTGAAGAGCAGCAGAATTCTATATCATGTTCTATGTATCTGTATCTCTCTTGCTTGTTCTTTTTGGGAATTACCGTAAGTGGGATACCATGGCAGAAGATTCTCCCAAACTGGTAAACTCCAGTGCTGCTTCTTATCCTTTTAGTACCTTACCCTTAATAAGCCATGACAGGGGGCAACTCTACTGAAGTGTTTCCAGAGGCTCTTACCTAATGTTCCTACCACCTGCTTCTACCCAGTGTTCCAATCTACCACTACTCAGTGCTCCTGCTTTTCTACTTCTAATGTTCCTACCTACTACTACTATCTATTATTCCTACCATTTTGCTAAAAGGCAGAACTAGTGCATGTCACTTACCGCAGGAAAAGCTAGAGTTACAAGGAAATAGTTTTGTAAGTTAAGTGTTTTCAAGTGTTGTGTGACAGAAGTGACTGCATGTTTGTGGACAGAACACTGGCAGTCCACACATGGGTGAGGCAGAAAGAAAAGACAGCTACCTGGGTCAGAGGAGTGAAATTTTACTGCCACTGAAGTGCTGGCTAACTACGCAGCTGTCACTAACCCTCCCAATACTCAGGCTGGTTGTACTGGAAGTACACCTCCCTGGTCAATGGCTGCCTGCCAGCTACTACTTTCCTTGTGCATTAGAACTGATGATAGGCTGGGAAGCTTATACCACAATGCCTTCTCATACCTGAGTTTAGATAACACACTGTAATGGCCTTACAATTTATGGAATTATGTAAATGATTGTAACAAGCAAATCAGAATTTGAAATCCTTGAACATAGAAAGTTAATACACTACATATACATGTTTACTTGTTTGATCTGAAGGACCCATCCTGGATCCCCCTGTTCAGTACATTTCTATAGGTCCCATGTAGATGTAGGAGGGTCAGATCTTATTTAGACAAGTGCAAAAAAATAAAGAAAAACTACTAAATTTTTGTAAATGCCTGAGTGGGTGTGATGGAAGGTTAAGGATAGATTAAAAGGATTTTGTGAAGCTGTTTATACATGAAAGAGTTGTGTTAAGGAACTTGTGAAGATATGCGTAGTAGTTTGAAGGCAGCCAATGACAAGGGAGATATATTACCAGCACTATCTACCTGGGTGTCAGGAGGGTTAGTGATAATTTGCTTAGTGAGCCATCACTGTAGTTTTTGTGTTGCTTGCACTCATCTGATCCAGGTAGCTGTCTTATTTTTACATGCTTCACTAACGTGTGGACTTATGGCATTCTGTCCACAAATATACAATCTCTCCTTGTCATATGTAACACCTGACAATGCTTAACTCATGCATCTCATTCTTCATAACTCTAGATTTTCCTCCAATGAGCACTGTGTGCTAGCCCTGTCTTTTGGCAAAATGGTAGGAGCAATAGATAGAAGTAGTAGGTAGGAACATTCAGGCTGGAGCATTAGGTAGAAGTAGTAGGTAGGAGCAGTAGACAGAAGAAGTAGTCTTTATGAACTTTAGGTGGAAGCCTCTGCAAACACTGTGCTAGACTTTCCCTTTGGCAGTGGCCTGTTAAGGGTGAGGCACTAAAGGCTAAGAAGTGGCACTGGAGTTCTTTAGTTAAGGAGACTCTGTTGCTGTGGCCACCTCATTGAGGGAGTTCCAATTGGAACAGGCATCAGAGATATAGATAGATAGATAGATAAATGAAGAAGTGCACAGATTGATTATATAGAGGAGACTATGTTGATACATATGATAGTCTGTTAGATACCAAAAGATTTTTCCTTCCTCGGGTGTTTTTTAGATGCCAAAACATTGCTTTCTTTTCCAGGATTGTATTAGATATAAAAAAACATGTTCCTTCCCCGGGCTGGTGAGACATATCTAGCATTTTGTGTGGAGATTTTACTAATGCATATGATTGACTGTAAGGTACCATAAAACCTTTTCTTTTCCCAGGGGTCTCTTAGATACCAAAACATCTCTTCCTATCCCAGGAGCCTGTTATATACCATAAAAACATGTTCCTTTCCCAGGCTGGTGCTGCATATCTAGCATTCCTGAGGTACAAACAGGGAGCAGACCAAGCCTTTGCTCCTAGCTATGAGGCTGACCCCACCACCATGGGTGGATACAACAGTTATCCAGACGCCACAGATCCTGATGGGGGCTATTCTCAGCCTCCATTTGCTGGGCAGCCACCTCAGCCCCAGACAGGTATTGAATGTTTTCCTAGTGGGGAAATTGGCTATCAGTCCCAGGCCTAACCTTTTGGTGCTCCATAAGCATTTGCATATGGAATGGCTGTGTGACACTCGGTAAATGGTTGTAATAGTGTTATTTTCTTTCCTGATGAAAATCTGTAGAACTGTTTCATCATAAGTATAGCTCTTTGTTTTGTACTTTTCACACATTATGGAATACATAAAGGTAGAAAAGTAATGTTATTCTTACTTTAATTGATGTTTTGGAAGACATACTGGTTTATGCTTGCCTGTAGTGTTTTTCACTTGCATTATTGCTAGTACTAAGCTTATATTCAAGTACTTCCCTTCTGGCATACAGGTATGCAGCAGGCACCACCCTATTAGGCTCCAGATGTGAGTGTTTATTAAGGCTCAGCTAGTCAATCAACCTCACTAGTCGGCACCGCTCAGCTGGATAGCACCAACACTCCTGCCGCCACTAGCCACCAAGTATTGCCAATGTTGCCAGCTTTCCCTGGGGGCTGGGCCATCCAGGGAGTGTCACTTGTCAGGGGAGTACACAGCCCTTGCAGTGTTATTTTAAGCTGAGATGTTAGGTTAAACATGAATATGAGTTATTAAGGGTGAGGCTTATGTAAAAGAAAGTTATATTGACTTAAGAACTCACACCGCTCATCTTCTTTGACATAGCTTTAAGAGGAAGAGCTACTGTTACTGTATATGGCAAACTTTGTAAAGCTACCCTCTAGTTCTGTTACTGAGCTGTCGTTGGCTAAGTAGTGTTTTCTTGAAGAAGTCATGTTTATTTCCTCACTTGTGATTAATTACTTTGATCACAATAACACTGTGGAATGAGTTCATAATCACATCTAGTAATAACCTACATTAGGTAAGAAATGTAGGAGCCCTGGAAGCATTCAAATTTTATTTTGTGCTGACAACAACCTTCCGTGAAGTATATTTTGTACCTCACATCAAACAGACAGGTTGCATACAATTGTGGTAGTGTGTGTCGCAGTGTTTTTTCCTGATTAGGTATATCTATTAGCACTTTTATTATACCTTACACCAATATAGACAGTACCTGGTTTAGCTGGCACCCAGTTGATGAACTCATATTTTATCTTGGACATATAATTTGGCCATTTATTATGATTAGTGTCATTGTTATGTAAAGCATGACATTGCTTAAATTTGAGTAATAGTTTAGGATAAATCTGCATTTTGTCAACTGAGTTATGAATGAATAGAGGTATTGCTATATATTTGGTGTAGTGACACAGAGGAGAAATTGTTTTGTTGTCTTAAAGAGAAATTATATTTTTCATGGTGATCATGGTTAACTTCAAATAATTTTTACTATCAGAAGGCCAGCATTGTTAAATAACCATTGGGTAACTTCTTATCCATGTACTATATATCTGTAGTCATAAAGATGATAAAAACAGGTGCGGTACCTGAAAGCTTGTTTGGTGAGGTCAATCAGGGTAAATGAACCAGCAAGCTAATCTCATTCTAGGATTCCTCAGATATATGTTTGGATAACCATACAGTTGTTACAGTAAGATACAGCAATCCCTAATCCCTCAACATTTTTCCTTACTCATGTGCCAATAACCTGCAATAATAAATTATTGTCTTAAGGCATGAAACACTACTTCACATTTGAAATGTGTTCTGTACAGAAATTTGACATGTAGTCCCATGTATTCAGTAACAGAAGTGTGTGAAATGTTTGCTGTTGCAAATAGTTATGTTAGGGTTGCCAGCACTCTTTTAGACAGTTAGTTAAAAGTTATTTATTATTATTTTTTTGAAAGGGGTAGGGGGGAAAATTGTGGATATTGTAAAGAAGCAGTACTGTATTACATTGATATTTTGCTCATGTTAATACGATCTTGATTCACAAAACATAATAAGATGAATTTGATTTGTATAATTAGATTCATACGAAATACTTAAATCCTTGCTAGGCCAGTATCTTTATTTTTACCTGTAGTTTTATAGAAGGCATAGTCTTTGCAGGAACTTGTGATTTTTCTTCACAGAATGTTAAGAGTTAATGCATGGAATTTCCTCCATCCTTCATCACCTGACTTCATAGTGTAATGGCCTAAGATGATGAGGATGATACTCTTGTATAAACATAAGCATTTAGAATTGTCTCTCAGAACTTGGTTTTGTTTTTCATGTGTTATCAGTTTGTTTTGAAAATTTAGTATAAACAAAATATCTGATGATCAGAAAGTTTTTCAATAAACAAGTAGATGAACTTAAAACCAAATGTGAGGGCTTTTACATTTATATAATGGTTCTTAGTTATTTCATTACGAAGACCATGGAAAGCTTAGGAAAACCATAAAACCTTATGAGCAAACATTTTGAAGATTTATAAAATAAAATTGATTATGAAGCTTTCTGTACTTAGAGAAGGAACATTCAGTATTTCATCATGAAAAATGAAAAATAAAAAGCTTAGGGAAACCTATGAATCTGTAGTATATATGATATTTGAAATTTATGCATTTATCATTATATGCTTATAAAGATTTTGGGTATTATTCAGACCATTTTCTATGAAGAAAGTGATCATAAATCTTTTGTAAATGATAAGGTTTACTACCATTAATGCATGCCGAAATTGAGTCATGAAAAATTGAAGAAAACTGGTCATGAGGCAACCCTGCATCTATTGGTATGTTATCAGCCATTATTTCATAATCATAATTCAGGGGGTGAAGCAGTGTCAACTCCTTGACTTGTGTGACGGATTTAAAACTTATATTTTCAAGTACATTTTATGTATATAGACTTGAAAAGCAGATTATTATTATTGTTAATGTATTTTCCCTAAAGGAGAAATGTAAAATGTGGATATATTTATATATTTTGATCACAAAGCCATTATTTTTGTCATTAAGTACTCAAATCTTCCAAGTGTGATTTACTCAATTTCTTGAATATACTTCCACATATCAAACTAGAGTACCTCTATGATCCAAGAATAACAGTTTGTGAAGGGTTGCATGCAAAATGGTATTATACGGGATGGTATGATGTTTCCCACTAAAAGAAGGCTTTGAACAAATTGGGCGCTAGTACTAAGATTTTTTCCTCAATGACTCTGTTACCAATTTTACACTGCCTACACCAGTACTAACACTTTCTCTGGGAAAACACATTGTTGGTGGTACTTGTATTATTATTGTGCATTATTAAACCACCACTTCTTCATTGTTTGGTTGGCAAGACTGTCAATTTTTTTGTGTAAATGTTGTACCCATGTGAAAAAGGCAGAGTAGCCAGGTTCTCTTTATGTAATCATTACCTAGTTATTGGTGTATAAATGTATGTAAGTTATTGCAATTTCAGAGGTCGTGAGTGTAGTTGAAAGCAACCGGTAAGAAAATTTTGCTTTTTGTTAAGTTAGACTTAGGAAAGTGCCTCTGCAACATCTCACAGTAACAATAATGCTACTATGAAAGGAGGTTGTTTATAAATTGACTTTAGAACTTTTGGATATGAGGAGGGATGATACAGGGGCTTTGAAACTGCACAAGCGATCTCTGATATTAAGTGTATAGTGAAAAATTCAGTGCTGTAGATATTGTTGCCAGGCTAGGTGAGGATGTTTGAAAGCGTTGTGGGTCAGCGTTCAAGGAATATCTGGGAAATGCAAATAAGAATTTCTTGCAAAATTTTCACTTGAGAACCTTCGTACAGTACTTGCATGTGTATAT
>JAUTXX010000040.1:210163-224951 GCA_032273605.1 Panulirus laevicauda
TATATATAATTTTGAAGACCAGTGCATATTTGACATTAACTAGCCTTCTGTTGGTTTTCTTAAATTTTTCTTATTACATTTTGATTCATCAGATAAGTATCATTTAAATGCCCTACAGTCATTTTCACTTTATTCTTGAAATACATGAGATGTTTTTGGCACATAAACACTGCCCATCTTCAGTCATATTGATTGAAAATTTGATACATTACAATACATGAAGAATAAATCAGGAATGAGACATCTTGAAGTATTATGAATGAAAGCAGTAATTTAGATAATATCTTGACCTGGGGGTCATGCTTCCTCAGAGTTCATGCATGATAGTGTGGTCAGCAGGGGATAGACTTAGTGGTTGGGGGATTTGCCTCTGGTTTCTCTACATGGGAGAGTTCTCAGGTAAAAAGTGGGGTCATTTAGGGTGTTGTGGAGATTAATTGTAGGGTCTAAGCTTGTCCTGTACTTTGATGATATCCTATTATGTACACAACTTCAGTTATCTATATATGTACACAGCTTCAGTTATCTATAGTCTTGTAGCACTGTGGCAATGTTTCAGTACTATCATGTTTTCAGATACATGCTAAGTCAGATTAATTTTATGTTGCTCTTGCTCTTGCATTTGTAGTTTAGGACCTCTATTTTGAAGATGGACTGTAAAGCGTCAGCTGATTGATGTACTAGTCGTACCAATTTAGTTTACATTGTTTTGAAGTATATATTCATACTTGATCACCATTTCCCGCATTAGTGAGGTATTGCCAGGAACAAGCAAAGAAAGGCCACTTTCACTTGCATCCATTTTCTAGCCGTTATATTTAATGCATTGTAATCACAGATCCTTATCCACAACTAAGCCCCACAGGCTTTTCATGGTTGATGCCAGTCGCTTCACATACCCTGGTTCAGTCCACTAACGGCACGCTGACCCCAGTATACCACAACATTCTAGTTCATTCTATCTTATGCATGCTTATCACCCTTCTGCATTTCAGGCACTTGTCACTCAAAATGTATTTTGCTTCATCCTTCCATCTACAATTTGGTCTCCTTATCCTCCTGGCTCCCTCCACTCTTGACACATATATCCTGTTTGTCAATCTTTCCTCACTCTTTCTCTCCATTTGTCCAAACCTTTTCAGCACACCCTCTTCAGCTCTCTCAACCACACTATTTTTATTGCCACACATCTGTCTTACCCTTTCACCAACCCATTGATTAAACTACCTCATATGTATATATACATATATATTTTTTTAAAACGCATTCACCATTTCCTGCGTTTGCTAGGTAGCATTAAGAACAGAGGAGTGAGCCTTAGAGGGAGTATCCTTACTTGGCCCCCTTCTTTGTTCCTTTTCTTTTTTTGGAAAAGTATAAAAAAGAAGGGAATGATTTCCAGCCCAGCACTAACTCCCCTTTTAGTAGCTTCTATAACACGATGGAAATACGTGGGAAACATTCTTTCTCCTCTATCCCCATATATATGCCTTTCTTTGTCTATTTCCTGCTGCTACCTCGCTTATGTGGGAAACAGCAATCAAGTCAGAGAAAGAGAGAGAGAGAGAGAGAGAGAGAGAGAGAGTTTCTGCTGTTTATTTATGAATTGATAAAAGTAATTAATTAGCTGCTGTCAGAAGGTTAAAGTACATGATGAATGCAAAAATAAAGAAAAACAAAGTACAATACTTTTATAAAAATTCTAATGAAACCAACTACATTTTCATTTGGTCAGTACATTAATTACATTTATACTAGAATAGTACACATTTCATTCGGTCATCAAATTGGTTACAGTTACAATAGAGTGTGCAGTTCATTTGGTCAGTAAATTAATTACAATCATGCTAGAGGAATGTACCAGATATCACCTGCATATTTTTCTTCTTGGCTGGTGATAACCATTCTTAGCGCATATCCTCAGCACTGTACAAACCCTGGAAGGAGACACATTTGCATTAGTAGATATGTACACAAAAATGAAGTTGGATAAATATAATCACACACACACATGAAATTTGTGTGAAAGGGACTTAAGGGTTGACATGGCACTTTATCACTGAAACTCTACTTTTGGAGAACTGTTAAGGAGGTTACCTATATGTTGGTTGATATTAAAACTTTACACCAGATGCACATCCAACTGAAACTAGACTCCCATGGCAAGTAAAAATCACACTTTCTTGTGTACACTCTGGACATCACTCATGTCTTCATCATTACAAACCAATTCAGCACATCACAGGACATGGATGGTATACAGTACTATATAATAGTGAAACATACGAAAGTAAAGTATTGTTACCTTGGCTCTGCGTAAAACAGAATCTTTAGCAGGGTCATAAGGGTGATCCTTTGATGGGATCTCCAAGACAGCAGGGAGGGGGTTATCATTGTCACTGTCAATGACGTGACGGATCTGCTCTGCAATCTGATGGGGAAAACAAAAGACTATTATTTATCTTGAGACTCCAACCTAATCCTAAAATTTTAGAGTAAGGTTAAAAAAAATTACACATAATTGCAACCTCTCAGAAAATGGTACCACTAGTTTAAACAAAATGCACATGACTCATCTATTTCTAGTAAACAGGAAATGGAGAAGTAGTGAGCATGATCTGAATTTGAAAAAGGGATTTGTTAGACCATATGGTAGTGATAGGTATGTTAACTTTTTACTGTAGACATTAAAGGACTAGTACACCTAGTCCATGTTAAACTGAGTTCAGAATATGTGACTTTGCTTAAATGCAGTAACCCTGTTCATACCAACAACTCATTATGTCAAAGAAAAATTTTTCTCTTATCCAGCCTGTGCATTAGGGCACAGTGTCACTATGATGTAATGAAGCTCACTGATTTCCCCTTTTGGTAACTACTGCTGCTGATAAGGACAAGTAATGGTGTAAGAAGTTGGCCCTTGAGGGAAGGGATATGATCATGAAGAACCTGGATGACTTTATTTCAAAGGTTGAGGCTCTTGCAAAGTATGCATTGGATATCTACCTTAATTTAGAGAGAAATCCTGCAGTTTAAATGTTTTAAACTCTGATCTTGCTTCTTACAAAGGGTTTTAAAGAATAGGAAAAGCAGTCTATTAAGTTTCAGTTCTTGCAGCCTAGCTCATCCACTCTTAGTTTCAGTACAGCTGCCTCTCCTGGCCTAACAACCACCATCCCCCCAACCAGGTGCTTCTCTTGTACTATCCACAAATACCTCACCACTGCTGCTGTGATAATGTCAGCTCTTGCCTGTCTATCTATCTATCTATAACTCTGATGCCTGTTCCTTCTGGGAACTCCCATCAAGGGGTGGCCATGGCAAAAGAGTCTCCAATTATCCCCGTCCTTACATGCCTCCCTCACATATACCATTCCATGCATTCTTCCTCTGTTTCTATCCCTCCAGTATTCCTCCATCTTATTTGCCCATGTCACAGGTAGTCTTCTACTCACACCAACCCTTTAATTGTACTATCATGCACCCTCTTGTAAACTCCCAGTCTTACAATCTTTCGACATGCCCAGAGAACCTCAAAGTATTGTGTTTCACCCATTTTATCACTCCACAATTCATTCCGTTTGCATTCTTTGCCATAACACATCTCTCATACACCCTCTCATTTCTTTCTTTATTCTGTCTAGCCACATCACATTCTCTACTTAATTAGCTCATTTCTGCAGCCTGGTTTCTTTTCATCTGTACCACATTCCACATTCATGTTTCAGCTGCATAAATCAGGGTTGGGAGGATTGTGCGGTCCATTGATTCTCTCTTCACTTTCATACTTACACCTCTACCCTTCATTATTCTGTTAAGGGACCCAATGACTCTTCTGTCCTGTACTGCTCTCTCCCTTATTTCACCTTCCATATCACCACACTTACCTAAGACGGCTCCCAGGTACTTCAATGCCCTTACTTCTTCCTGTCTTTTCCCCCCCACATCCACAGCACAATTCATTACACTTTCTTCTTTCTCTATATATGGTTTTACAAACTCTATATTTTTACTCCATTTCCTTTCAATCTCCTATGCTTACACACATCATAAAACACACTTACAACTCCTCTTCACTCTCCACAAACAACTCAGTATCATCCACAAACAGGCTTCCTACTAGCCACCATATCTCACTGCCAAACTCCATCTCTGCACCCATTTTCCCTAGTTTTGCTTTCATCTCTCTTATCACTCCATCCACATGTATATTAAAAACCACGTTGACATTACACAGCCCTGCCTCACATCTGCGTGTATCCCAAAACTCACTCATCTCTCCATCCACTCTTCCACATGCATTTTCTCCTCCATAGAAGGATTTTACACCATCCAACAGTTGTCCTCGTATACCGTATATCCTTAATACATCCCACAAAGCATTCACTAACTCTGTCATACGCTTTCTCCAGATCCATAACGTTGCATACAACTTCTTACTTTTTTGCTTAATACTTTTCCATGATTATCTTTATGGCAAAAATGTGATCCACACATCCCCCCACCTTTACTGAAACCCCCCGTGCTCTTTCCTTATTTTGCATTCAGTCACTTCCTTCACTTCTTCAATTGATATTCTTGCATACACTTTTCCTGGTATACTTAACAAACTTGTTCCCCTGTGATTGCTGCATCCATTGTTAGCACCTTTTCCTATGAGTAAAGAAACAATAAAAGCTTTCACTCAATCCTCAGGCATAACCATCTGTTCCCATGCTATATTTTACATAAGATGCTTTTTTTTTTCACACTTTCTCCTCCATACTTCAGCATTTCATCCATAATTCCATCCACTCCTGGTGCCTTTCCTACCTTCAGCCTCATTATTACCCTTCTTACCTCCCTTTTTGCAGTAGCCCCCTGCACTTGTATCCTCGTCCTTGCCTCCTCCATACCCATGCATGTAACAACTGTTGCCTCCCCTTCTCCCACATTCATCAGTTCTTCAAAATACTCTTTCCATCTTCCTTTCACTTCCTCCTTTTGATTCAGTAATTCCCTTTCCTTCCTTCTCACATCAGCATTACCACTCAGACATCCACCGTTTTCCTTTTTCACCTTCCAGTATAGTTTCTTTTATTCCCAAAACTTTTCACTCAACAATCTTCTTCCCAAATTTTCATCTACTCTGACTTTGCCTTCCTCTATCAGCTTCTTAACATTCCGCTTACATAATTTTGTATTCTTCCCCCTCCTTTGCCGATAAAATTGAGATTTTGTAAACCATAAGTAATACCCAACTGAGGCCTTATTAACTAGCCTGCAAATATCATTTACAGTATAAAACATCAAAACACTTACTATTTGGGGTTGCTGTGGTGTGGTAGTAACAGTAACATGTTTTCCTGTATTAACAATTTTTTGGCATTCTACATAAAGCTGCTTAAGACATGCCGTATCCTGGTCAGTTTTCTTGTTCTGGAGAGCTTGAATTTGAGAATGAACTTTCTTGAAGGCCTAAGAAAAAGAAAACGAATCAAAACAACAAAAATTCAAAGAAATTTTTTTATCTACCCATATATATGTCTACATCTACCTTCTTAATACTTATAGTAAAGACCAAAGTAGCTCATACACAATTTCTCTGTGCACTAAATCTCTACTTTCTTCCTCTGATGTCCCACTAATTTGTTCTTTAATTCTATGAGTCCAGCTATAACCCTGATACCATCTTCCGTTACATACCAAAAGGGTTCATGTACAACATTCTAAGACCTCATTACATCCTAAGACCTCAGCTTTCCCTCCAATAGGACAAAAAGACTGTGATGTGATTTTGTTGATCAAAAACACATATGCAACATCATAAAGTTAGAAAATTAGTTTACATAAAAGCGAAATATAATGTCACCCTCTTAAACAAGGATTGACATAAAGCTCCCCTGCACCCACCCAAAACCACTTCCATTCACCAAATCTCCAACCATACTGAGTATCCATACATCACTCATGAAATTTACCTCCACCATACAAACATCAAAACAAAGGCCATAAAAAACTAACTGTCCAGAGAACACTTAGCATCATTTCTGGATAGTGAAAAGAATACTATAATATCATTTACCAAAAAAATTCATCATATCCACTAGAAAGTATGCCTCACTTGTTTGGTCATTCACCATGTCAAAAGCGAATATAAGCAAGCTGCAAAACCACACAAAAGAGGTCATTCAGAACAATCACTGTCTGCCTAGTCATCACTAACTTTCTAACGACGGAAAAAATACTTTCAACACAAAAAAGCTTTAAACAGCAGCAAAAAAACACTCCCTCCCAAGTCATCCTAAAACTGATCATCAAGAGATCGAGCGGAAACAAAAAATATCCTGCTTCACTCTTCGGCAACATACACATCTACATCCTCCCTCCTCTGACAAACACAATAATGACAAAATATGAACACCCTATCATCACTCATCATGTACTACACAACCATCCTCTAAACCCAGTCAAACTCCACTCTATCTGACCTACATTTGGTGATAAAAGAAAAAACTGGTGACTAACCATGACGTCTGGGGCAACCAGTTATGGCATATGCGACTTAAAGTAATCTAGCCAAGAGGTACTTAGGTAGGATAAGACTGTTAAAGCATGGTGAAATTCAGTGAGGTTTCTGTCAAATGTGACAGAAAGGATTATATTTTCCTTAATAAGGAAAAATGCACAAGAAACTTTTATATATAAAGAAAACATATTTATCATGAAAAACTATTATAATCTGGAACTGTAATGAAAACGGGGCATTTCATCCCATCACTGCTATAAAAAAATATCAACTAAATAAGTTTCCCTTACCTCCTGGTTCTGGGGTGAAAGAATGAGGTGCTTGACTTGCTTAAACTGTGGCTTTGGGGCAGCAACTCCCACTCCTGAAGGAGTGTGAGGTGATGATGCAGTGGTTGATGTTAAGGTGGCAGTAGTTACAGTTGATGATGCCTGAATTGTTGGTGTAGCAGTTGTAATTATTGAAGGCATGATGGATACAGAAGAAGTAGCAGAGATACTGGATCCCACTAATGATGTGTTATCACTGTGGCCACCTGTTTCGCCTAAAGACAAGGGCAAGGATCCAGTAGGGGCAGAACTTCCTAAGGTTTGGGATGCACTTCTGATGGCTGAACCACTAAGCCCATTCGGTATTGGCGCCAGGGGCAGCTGTTGCTGAATGGTTCCACTTATACTGGTACATGTGCCTGATTTTAATCGTTCCTGCAAGCTCTGCTTGACCATCATTGTGCCAACAGCAGTTGTTGACACTGATTCAATTTCTTTATCTTTCTTCTTCTTTTTATTAGATTTTGATTTATTTTTATTAGTGTCTATAACATGTCGATTTCTTTGAAGGGTAGCAACATATTCATTCTGATAGCTAAGCGTTTTGTTATTGATTTCAGCACTTTTTGTTATGAATGAACTTGTGTTATTTGTTTGACTAGGAACATTTTCTTGTTGCAAAGAATTTACAATTTGGGAATGGTTTCGTGACACTGGCATATTTTCTGTATTAGTATATGTCACATTAGTCTGTGGAATGAATGAAGAATTAGAGACATATTGTTTGTGACTTATAATAGCACCAGACACAACACTGTTTGTAGCACTAGAAGACGCAATCACAGTAGAACTCTGAGGCACTTGGCTAGCTTGGCTGGGCACCAGTATGCTAAGAGGAGCCGGCGAGGAAAATGTTGTACCAGTAGAGACTACACCCTCAGGTAAGCTCATCACACCTCCCACACTAACCACAGCGAGCATAGGTCCTCCATCCGTAACAGATACCTGCAATGGTACCCCAGACTGCTCCCCACTATTACTGGATGTTGTCTGTTGCCCTGATAACAGGGATGTCAGATGAGACTGTCCACTGACAGCAGATGAAGGCTTTTCTGAACCAGGAAGGTGCAATGCCTGTAATAGATGAGTATTCTGGGCTACCCTGGAGATATCTGCTCCAGTCTGACTCTTTGATGTTACTTGTGTTAATTTAGAAGCAGTCTGAGGTAACTGCAGTGGCTTAGTTCTGGCAGTGACACTGGGCCCATGAACCATAACACTGGAAGTAACTTGCGTTGGGGGAGTTAACAGCTGGGTAAAGGATGGTAAGGAACCCACAGTAGGAAGTGTGTTTGAGCTAACCATTCCAGCATTACTGCTACCAGTCATTACAGTAGGCATGCCACTACTCATCCCATTTGCCACACTCCCACTGCTGGCCACACTGCATATGGATGATGTTATTCCCACAGTCGTTCCACCAATCACTTGTATTTGTGACTGGCAGGAAGGAATCACCAACCCTCCCACCTTAAAAAATAAAAAGTTACATAATTTAGAAAAATGCACTTCAGTTTTATATGCGCATTGAATAAACAAAACACATAAGTAACAAATCAGACATGCATGTACAAATATTCAAACACACACAAAATGATCCAGAGCAAAAATACACAGAACAATGAAGGAACAATCAGGATAGTACATGAAGCAATAAAACATTCACTTCTCTGAGATAGGACAGTATTGATAATGGGCGATGTCAATTATACAGAAACAGACAAGTGGAATCTAGATTCTCATGGTGACAGGGAGTCATGAAAAAGACAAATTTTTAGAGTGTATACAAGAAACTTTCTTAAATCAACATGCCAGCGAGCACTCTAGGATAAGAAGGAAAGATCACCATAATTGCTAAATCTTATCTTCACAGATACCAACAAGGATACTGAAAATATCATATATGATACACTAACAGGAAGAAGTGAAATATATATGATAGACCAACAGGAAGAAGTGATCATGTAAAGCACAACCCTGACTCTGTGGTAAATGAGGACATTAAAAGAGAACAGGTGAGACAAGACATAAAGAGGAAATATAATCATGGAAACTACACACACATCAACAATTTCCAAGGTAACATAGATTGTGAAATGAGTTCAGTAGCCAAGAACCAGGGATTTGTGGAAAGAGGTTCTGTGAAATTTACAATTATGGAGTAGGAACATGGGTACCTCTAGCCTCAAATATTGATGGAATGGTGAAAAAGAGGAAAAAATGACTAGATAAAAAAAACTGAGATGAGCAGAAGCAAAAATACAGACTGCACTCCAGCCAGCCAGCATTTGCAAGGTATAAAAGAGCAAGGAATATGTATAACAGGATGTAAAAGGAGGGACAAAGAAACTTTGAAACAAATACTGAGGACAGATCAGGAGAAAATCAAACCTATTCCAATAATTCATCAGGAGTCGGGTGTCAGTTAAAGAGCAGGTAATCAGGCTAAAGGATTCTGAGGAAAATGATAAAGGGATATGTGAGGAACTGGTTAATAAGTTCAAAAGTGTTACCACAGTGGGAGACAGCATAGCCCCAATACTAACAAGATGGAATGAGGAGGAAGTTTTAGAAAACACTGAGATATCTATCTAATAAAGACATTCCTAGAATACTAAAAGGTACACTAATCCATACAAGGCTCATGGTCCTGATAAAATTTTACCATATGTACTGAGGATGTGTGCAGATATGCCAGATAAACTTAATGAAATACATCCAAGAAGTCACTGGAGAGACAAAATGCTAAGGGAATAGACATACTGATCTATTAAAGAGACCAGGAGCAGGCACTGAACTACAGATCGGTCTCACTAGTGAGTATGGTCTGTAAAGTACTGGAACACGTAACTAGGTTTGTAAAGTTCTGGAACAGGTAACGAGAAAGCAAATGAATGATTTTCTACAGAGTACAAATTACTAAGTAAGGTTTTAGGGAAGTAAAGTCATATGCACCACACCTCTTGGATTTCTACAAGAGTGAGCTGTGTCTTAAGACAACAGGGAAGGTTAGGTGGATTGCTTATATCTGGAGTACAAGAAAGCATATGACACTGTACTGCATGAGAAGCTGATTAAGAAGCTGGATCATAAAGCAAGAATAAGAGATAAATCTCTTCAAGGGACAAAAGATCATTCCAGTGAAAGGAAACAAAGGATGGAAGAAAGCTTCTCTATGTGGGGCAGGTGACCTATGGAGCGCCACTGATTTCTGTTCTGGGACCATTACTCTTACTGATCTATGTAAATAACCTGCTGAAAGGTATGGACTCCTACCTCAATATGTATGCAGGTGATACAAAGGTCATGAAGGATGTGAAAAGCACAGAGGATTGCATCAACTTACAGGGGACCTACACAGACTTCAAAGTTGGTTTTATACATGACTGATGATATCAAACCCATGCAAATGTAATGTAAAGAGGATGGAACAAAGTGAAAGATGGCCTTAATACAAAATTAACAGATTACAAGATTAAGGATTCTGTACAGATGGACTTGGGGATTGACTTTGTCCCTAACATCTACAGAAACAAAACTATTACAGTGTATGATCTTACCTGGGTAACAGGTGTTGATGTGGTGAGATGAGCTTTAGTTGGATCTGAACCCAAGATAAACTTGCCACTAGGATCCAATGTGATACTCATCCCACTGGGCATGCTAGCATTTGTCATCAACCCAGTTGGTGAAGAGCTGGTTACCAATGTTCCTGTCACTAAAGAATTACCCATACCAACTAAAGTATGCTGGTGTGAAGAACCAACTACAATATGGTTAGCATTTTCACTGGTTGCAGTAAAGCTGGCACTTGTGTCGGCTGTGGGTAATGAAGGTACCGGGGTTACTACAGGTGTTGGAGTCACCAAAGGAGCTTGGGTTACTACAGCTGGTACTGGAGTTACTGGTGCTGGTGTTGCATGGGTTGCAGTTTGCACCCCTTCCACCCCCTCCCCTCCTAAAGTAAGTTCATTTTCATCAAAAAGCATCAAATCACCCACAATACCAGTTTCTTTCAGAATATCATTTAAATTTATAGAGGTCCCTTTACCTTTCAATTTTTCATCCTTTGGTTCTCTTTCTCTTTTTTTCTTTTTAAATTTTTTCTTGTTATTTTTATTAGAATCTGTTACAGTTTGGTGATGCGTTCCAGCCTCAGTAGCTGTCACAATGGAGGCAGGAGCCACAGTTTCATCTATCACAGTTTGCTTAGTGGTGGTTATCACAGATGGGAGGGAGGAAGGAAGGGAGGTGGCCAGCTGCAGAGGTGCCCCTGGGACAGACACCTGAAGTTGCTGCCCGCCCCCTGGCATTTGTATGTGGCCCATGGTCACTACAGGGGCCATACCAGGAGGAGCTACTGAGGATGGAGCTAGCTGCAAGGGTCCTGATGCCACTTGTGGGGCTAAAGCACGCATTGTAGCTCCTCCAGTTGTTAATAAACCTTGTAGATTTACTGTCTGGCCAGCTGGTACAGCTACAAAAGCAGGTCCACTTGGAGTCTGGATTTGTTGTAACTGCAATGGAGCTTGTGGTGCAACCAGTCGAATAATGGGTTGAGGCCCACGAGAACTCTGTGCTGCCCCCATCACCCCTGGAGCACCCAAACCTGAAGACCCATTCTGAGGGATGACGTAAGCTGGTCCTCCTTGTCCACTACCTGGGAAAACTACTGTCTGAGGCTGACCAGTTTTGGCTCCTGTATTCATTATCTGCGGCTGGCCCGGCATAGGAACTAGGAGAGCTTGACCAGGCGCTCCACCGGTTCCAGATGGCCCTGAAGGTCTGACCAGAAGTACACCATTGGGTTGCTGGATAAGAATGGGTTGTTGAAGGCTTGACTGCAATAGGGAGGGGTTGATAACAAATCCTCCAAGTCCTTGTTGACTAGCCATCATTGTTGGCTGTTGTCCTGCTGCACCTATTACAACTGGTTGCTGCCCACCAGGTGCTACTGGACGTGTACCCAAAACAGCCTTCCCTGGTGGCGCTGGAGCAGGCTGACCAACAGCAGCTGCCTGTGGTGGCTTTGGAAGCAACTGAGGTTGTTTTGGCTGAATTGGTTTGTGTGCTGGTGTTGCAAGGGGTTGTCTTGGCTGAGTTGGTTGAGGTGAAGATACAATCTGAATTAGCTGGCCTCCTGACATTACTTGCTTTACTCCACTTGCGGGTTGCTGTACCCCTGGTTGAGGCAACACCATGCCATTGGATCCAACAACTTGAGATAAAGGTAGCTGAGGAACCAGGCTTTGCACCATCCCTACATTACCCATTACGCCTTGTACCATTCCCGATGGCTGCTGCTGTGGTACTGTAGTGATGCTTGTATGTGTCTGTGGTGTTGGTGTAGCAGCAGGGGATGGAGTGGGTGGAGCAGGGGACCGCATGGCACTAACATTGCTATGAGGAGAAGGTGCTGGAGAACGTGTAGTATATGGAGCAGGACTTGGTACTGCTGGATGTGGTGATGGTGTAGTTGGATGATAGGGTGAGGGGCTTGGTGAAGTACGAGATAATGCTGCCCCAGGAGATTTATTTAGTACAGGAAATGGTGAGGCAGTAGGGGTGGGAGGTTGAACTGACTGATGTAATGACACAGCATGACTCTGTTGTTGTTGTTGGACTGTTGGTGTACTTGGTGTAACATACAGTGGTGCAGAGGCTGCACTTAATCCAGATACACCGCTAGTTGCTATTTGTGTAGTGGTGGTAATAAGCTGACTATTGTTAATCACTTGGCTACCTTGAATAAGCTGTCCACCTTGTAGCACTTGGCCACCTTGTATAACTGGGCCACCTTGTAATAACTGGCTCCCTGGCAACAAATGTGGCCCATGAAGCACCTGACCTCCTTGTATGACTTGCCCATTATGTAACATTTGTCCACCAGGTAATATCTGGCCTGTTGGCAAGACCTGAGTAGACCCAGGTGTCTGCAAAAGCTGAGCACCTTGTAGGAGCTGTGGAGCAGCTGATGTTATGATCTGCCCTCCTGATGTTATAACTTGGTTGGGTCCCCCTACTAGGTGTACACCACTTGACATAATTTGTGGGGGGGTTTGAGCTGCAGTCTGGGATATGACATGCGGAGTTGGTTGGGATGTGCTTGAAAGAACACCCTGACCACTCTTTGCTGCTGGAGATGTCTGTGGTCTGACAGAAAGTGAGCGTGAGGAAGGCTGCACTGAGAGCTGCTGTTGTGTCTGTGGTGCCTGCTGTATAGAAGGATGGCGAGATGCATTAGCAGTGAGTATTGCTGGAGGTAAGCCATGTCCTACTGTGCCAACACTCTGCTGATGTTGTTGCTGAGGCTGTGGTTGGCTTTGTTGCTGTGGTGCTTGTTGGGGTGGAAATGCAGCAGGAGAGGCTAACAGTTGCTGCAGAGTTGGTTGGTCATTCTCCCTACTCCCTTCTCCTCCATTATTGTTTGGGGCCCCAGCAACAAGTGGAGCCCCAGATGGATGAAGGGCTACATTTTGCTGTTGTTGATGAGTGTGCTGTTGATGTTGTTGTTGTTGTTGTTGTTGTTGTTGTTGCTGCTGCTGCTGCTGCTGCTGCTGCTGCTGCTGCTGCTGCTGCTGTTGTTGCTGCTGCTGCTGCTGTTGTTGTTGTTGGTGCTGCTGCTGCTGCTGCTGCTGCTGCTGTTGATGATGTTGCTGATCCTGCTGTTGTGACTGATGATGCTGCTGTTGGGGATGAGGTGCCCCCTGAGGTCCACTAGGGAGTGTAGGTGAAGGTAAGACCTGCTGCAATACATGTGTGGGCACCTGCGAATGACTGAGGGGATGATTTCCCCCCCGTACTTGACCGAGGAACTGGCCATCGAAAACAAGGTTGTCCAGGCAACTGCTAACCAGCCCGGAGTCCGTAGAGGAGGTCACATTGTCAAAGCGTGGAGAGTCTAAGCCCTGCCAGAGGAGACCACCATCAGTGGGAAAACTCTGCCGTCAAACAGAAAGCATGCAATAAAATTAATTTTAATAAAATACAAAATCTACATCAGTATTAAAGTACCGTATTAAGAATTGCTTTCATACTCAATTCCCTCGTGGATTTAGTAAAGAAACCATCCATTTTTGAAAACCTAAACAAATAATTGATTTGACCCAAACCTGAGACACAACTAATTTAATATCAAACTGATTCAAAATTGCAAAATACAAATGAAAAAGGGGTATCATTCACATTAATAAAACTTTATAATTCTACTCTCCATTATGAAAACCTTCATGAAATCCCAGAGAACATTAATTCTTTCAACAAGTTTAAAAGTTAATACTAAAAACCTTGAACAAAACTAGCATGTGGTCAAACAAGTTGACTGGCCACTGAACATCTAAATCTATAAAAATCAATCATCACATGGAATATATTAGGCAATAAGATACAGATATATCTGAAATCTCATTACCTTAAAATCATATCATAAAACACAATAAACAAATCCAACAATATGTCTATCTATACAATTTGTGTTACTTGACACCCTCAACAGAGGGGTGCAAATATAGAGTATAGTACAAACATTTTCATTATTGTACTTCTCTATACATCAAAGCATCACCTAAATAACAATCACATATGACATCAGCTAAAAATCTCAATTTTTCCTACCACAAGAAAGTGAATACATAATTAACCTCTGCTTGCAGAGAATAAACATGCTGACTGAAGTACAGTACTGATGCACAGTACAAGTACCCCACAAGTGTACTGCCTATGCCATGCAATGCATGGAAAAATCTGTACAAAAACAGCAGTGCAGATTTACACCTTATATGGCAGGAACTATGGAAAGTGCATGGGTATGTGCATAGCATACTCCATCATCTTCCATACATGCCAAATATATATATACATATATATATATATATTTTCTTTCATACTATTTGCCATTTCCCGCAATAGCGAGGTAGCATTAAGAACAGAGGACTGGGCCTTTGAGGGAATA
>JAUTXX010000040.1:265198-278337 GCA_032273605.1 Panulirus laevicauda
GACCAACTGCCGTAACCAGGATTCAAACCTGTGCACTTGACCCTGGGTGACCGTGAATGTGTCACAGTCTGGAACATTAACCACTACACCATGGGAGTCCTGTAGGCCTGACTCTTAAAGAATGGAAAATTATGTGAAAGAGAATTAGTTCCACAGCTTAACTGTTTAATATAAGGAGTTAACATATCAGCCAATCCTCAAGTGGTCAGTCTCCACACAGTCTTTGGGAAGCAGTAGACAAATACATGTATGGTGGTGGGGATGCATGTAGACAGCTCATGAGAACAGGGGCCAAAATAATACCCTAAGAATAGAAAGAGCAGCAGCAGCACACCATACAGAGAGGGAAGGTTGAAGAGAGGTGATGCCAGGAGAATTAATGATTTCATGGGGTGTCCACAATTAAGTAGAGGACATGGTTCTGCCCAACACATTTATGTTATAACAGAGTTATATTGTGGTGTTTTATTATTAAACAAAGGGCGAAATTGTTTTAGCACTATTGGATTTAACGAGGACATGGTTCTGACCAACACATTTATGTTATAACAGAGTTATATTGTGGTGTTTTATAATTAAACAAAGGGCGAAATTGTTTTAGCACTACTTGATTTAACTAGGTTACTGCTTCTCTGCTCTAATGTGCAGCACAATTCCAAATTGAAAGAGAAAATGTGTTCCGTACAAGAAAGAGAATGAATATTAGGAGGAGGAGGGAAAGGAAAGAAAGATGAAGCATGTAAAGTGGAATCATCAACATAAGGTGAATAGGGTTTAAAAGTATGAGAGACCATTCATTGAGAGAAGACAGAGTAGGCGATAAGACAGAACCCTGAGGAACACTTTTGATAAGATAGGAGGGGAAAGTCTCTCAATCAGTGACTACTGCAATGGAATGGCCAAAGAGGAAATTATGTATTAGAGAGAAGAAAAACCAAATGAAGGTTGTTTAGGCAGTGAAAACTTAGGCCAAACCCTGTTAAATGCTTTGGAGATGTCAAAGACTATGGCACTAATTTCACTAAAATCCATAAGAGAGGAGGACCAGAGGTGAGACACATAGGAGAGATCATCAATAAACCAACATTGCAAAATCTGTGCTGGTGATCAGAAAGAAAGGACTTGGATTTAAAGTGTTTGAGAGAGAGTTTAGGGGAGTTTCAAAGATTTGAAGATAGCAGAAATGAGAGGGATTAAAGCAATTTCTTTACTTAAGGATGGGCTAAGGGGAGTTTCAAAGATTTTGGAGATAGCAGAAATGAGAGGGATTAAAGCAATTTCTTAAGGATGGGCTATACCAAGGCTTGCTTCCAAGTAAAAGGAAAAGTCAGGGTTTTTAAACTGAGGAAAATAGGCAAGCAAGGATTGGAGCTATCTGATAGGCATACTCCTTTAGAACTCTAGGAGGTATGCAATCTGAGCCATCTGGAGCTCGGTGAGTACTTGAAAGATCTTACTCAAGGAGAATATAGGAAATGGCATAGATTCACAGATAGAAGACAGAAGCAAAGATTGGAAGTAGGATCATGCAGAGTTGGGTTAAAGAAAAATAAGGCACCAAAAAGAGTGGCTTTATCATTTGGAGTGTTAGCAATAGACTGATCAGAAGAGAGGAGGAAAGGTTGAATAAATGAAGTTGTTGATGTTTTTGGCTAGGGACCAAAAAAAATTTTTATTGAAAGAAGTCTGCTAAATTCAACAGTCTTTTTATGAGGGTGTGCTTGACTTTCTGAAGGACAGCCTTGCAGTGATTCCATGCTGAAATGAAAGTGGATTGGGTTGCAGGGGAAGGGAAGAGTTTCAGGACAAGTATGCATTGTTTCTGGTGCGACAGACATCAGAGGAGGAGTGTCAAAACCATGAATTGGGTGGGGAAATGATTTAGTAGAAAATGGAATTTAGGTCTACTTCCCAGCCAAGATAACCTTTGCTGTATTCAGCTTAACTCAAGGTAACCCAACCAGAAAAGAAAAGCCCATCCCAGGGAAAGTCGTGAAAGAAGCTGCACTGGTGATGACCACCCAGCTCTCCCAGAGTGCCAGATTTGGCATTTTATGGTAAGTAGACTCTTAAGGGGCAGAAATGGTGCATTGAATAGTGGGAGGGTTTAACCATAAAAAAAGAGATCAAGTGTGTTGGAAGAATGGTCTTGGTGGTCTGGAACTCGGTTATGGTATTTAATTATTTGTTCCAGTTTGTTGAGGATGGATAAAGAAAGGATTTGTTTGAGAACATTATGTGGTATCAGGAGGGTTGATGGAATAAGAAATGATAGGGTAAGAGAAAGGTGTGGTATTATAGTATTATGAGAGAGCTGAAGCATGTGCTGAGATGGTATGGACATATGGAGAGGTTGACCAAGAGGTTATACATGTTAGAAGTGGAGGGGATGAAAAAAGGGGGAAACCAAGGAGAAATGGAAGAATGGAGTGAAAGAATCTTTGAGATGTTGGAGTTTGAACAAATGGGATGGTATGAAGCTTCCATGGGATAGAATGAACTGGAATAGTATGGTATAAAGGGGGTAACATGCTGTCTGTGGGCTGTGCTAGGGCATGTGAAGTGGTTAGGAGAAACCACAGTTGTGGATAGTGGGCTCTGATTACAGTGCATGATATAAACATAATGGCTAGACAGTCAATATTAGTGGATGAAGCCATTCTTCATCTGTCCCTGGCACTTGCCTTGCAAACAAAGGAAATAGTGAATTAAAAGAAAAGAATGGCAAAATGAATTTGAATATATGTTCACAGGTATGAAGTGATCTTAGCATTAAATGGTTTTGTATGAATCACCCTGTAGTTTAGTGAGATAGAATTTATCGTTGTTGTAGACTTAGATGCATTGTTAAAAGAGAGGGCAGCAAAGAATGTGGTTGTTAGAATTTTTGACATTGATATATGAGTGGCTGTTAATGTAAAAGCTACTTATCAGTATGGAATTCATTCGTAGTTGTTTGACAAGAACAAGTGGAACTTGCTTTAAAATCCAAGCTTGAACGTGGATTTATGTATGTATTTAGTCATCCACATGACCTATAGGATTTTTAAGCTCATGTGTTTAAAGAATTATAGGTCGTAGTAATAAGAGGTGATCATATTTATTTCAATAGTTGAAATTATATGGCAGGTTTTTTTATCATGTCAGAATTTTATTCAATAAGATATTTTTATTGTTCCCATCTGGAACTACGTCCAGGGGTAGCCACGGTAGTAGAGCCTCTATGACTAGTAAACTTTCTTGCTGCTTCATACCCTTTAGTGCTTTACCCTTAACAGGCCACTGGCAGAGGGCAACTAGTTCTACTAAATGTTCCTACTGACTACTTCTACCTTATGCTTCTGCCAAATGCTCCTACCTACTACTAGTACCTAATGTTTCTACCTGTGCTCTTGCCTTAATGTTCCTATCATTTTGCCAGAAAGGCAGTGCTATCACGTAGTGCTCACCATAGGAAAATCTAGAGTTACGAAGAATGAGCTGTGCGAGTTGTGTTGTCAAGTGTCATGTATGACAAAAAGAGACTGTATGTTTGTGGACAAAATGCCAGTAGTCCATGTGTGGTTGAGGCAGAAAGGAAAAAACAGCTCCTGGGTCAAAGGAGTGCAACTTGACAACCACAAGTGCTGGTTTACTACACTAATATATTATTTACCATCTATTGTTTATTGACATTACTTGTTAGGAATAGATATCTGTATGTTCATGTGGAGCACAATCATCCTTTTCTTAAGCATACAGCATTTTAAAAATATACAGGCCATTCTCTTTCATTCTTATATCAGGCAGTGTCTCAAAAACTAGTTCTTATGATTTGACAAAACTTGCTTGCTCTTTGGACCTTCTTTTTTTAACATTATCTAACTGTTTAGATTTATGTATGTTGTCTGCTTGAACCATGTCCTCAGTCTTTTTATTTCATTTATCCACCACCCTTAAACTGTAAAAAGTACTTCTTTACATCTTTTTTGACAAGTTTTATCTTAATTTCCTATTATATCCTCTGATTGTTCTATCCCTACATCTCTCGAAGAACTGTGCGCCGTATGTTGTTTCATGTATGCAATGCATTTTAGTGATCCATGCACAAAAGGACAGAAGTGCTTCATTGTATAACACGTACAGACAGCCATCTGATTACCAAATCACAGGGTTTAGATAAAGTGCACTTGGTCATGCCCTAAAAAGATTTTGGCAGAAAATATGTAATTGAAATACAGAAGCATACTTTCTGTGGAAAATTAAATTTAAACCATTATAGATGTTTAGGCAAGAGAACTTCTATTCCCCTTAGCTTAAAATTACATCACTCACATTTTATGGTGAAGTTTGACAATTATATCCTGATTTAAAGTTCTTAAGGTGATGTTAGAACTTCATAACGTAACATTAATTTTGCATTTGTATTATCACTCCTATCTTAAACTTTCTAAGTTCTTTTGCCTAAGTTATGATGCATTAGCGCTGAAAATAAGATGGAAAAAGTTGTAGCGCTGATACCTGATTTCCTAAACTGCATGTGTGTTTTCAGACTATCCAGTCACCAGAAGTGATCCTAGAGGAGGGAGAGGTTGGTGTAGGATCAACAGGACCTCCATCTTCTGTTCCATCACCATCTCTACCGGGAAGTGGTCTAGGGAACACATCCATTACCCCTGCTGGTATCGGGGGCCCACTTGCCCCCAGTGGGCCCCTCCCTCCTCAAGTAGCACTCCTTCACCAGGCACTAGCATTAGGATATCATCCCTTGCAACACTACTTTCCCCCAGGCCTCCTTGAACAGCAGCAGCAACAGCCACAACAACATCCTGGAGTATCTCCTCCCAAAGACATCATCCACTTTCTAGATGTAATGAAAGCATTACCTCCTGGTGCTCGGTTACCTATGGCATTGGGAGGTTCCTCTGGTGTTGGAGGAACCTCTAGTCTTGGGATAGGACTGCCAGGAGTAACTGGGGCAACAGCAACATCCACTGCATCATTAAGTGTGGCTAGGGATAAGAATGCTGCAGGTGGCATCACTTGTCATATTTGTGCCATGATATTACCATCATCACATCATTTGGAAGAGCACATTAGAATTCATGAAGAAGAGAAGCCTTACAAGTGTGATCAGTGTGGACAGCGTTACAAATACCAGTCAGCATTTCAACGGCATCAGGAACAGAACCATACTGCCAAGCTTCCTGGGGATAAACCATTCCGCTGTGGTGTGTGCGGTCAGTGCTTCAAGTATCACAAGAGTTTTACTAAACACCGCTCCAATCATGATGCACTTGATCGGATAATGAAAGCAGAGTCGGAAGAGGGTAGAATATCAAGAGGTATCCATGAATCTTACCTTCAAAGACTTTTGGTTAATGAATCCTCTGAGAGTGTATCTGAAGCTTCTGTAACTTTAAAAGAAGAAGGTTTAGAGACACAACTAGAAGAAGGAGCTGAGCGGCCGTCCACATCAAATCCCACCACATTTAATGCTGCCCTTCAAGCAGATAATCCAGAAAATGGTGTGAGAAAGTGTGAAGATGGGGAGGAGGAGGAAGAAGAAGGAGAGGTTGATGGCGAGGAGGAGGAAGGGGAATACGAAGAAGAGAACAAAGGTAAATTTGTGTATTGTGTTAAGTGCAAGTTGACATTCCGAGATGTGGCCAGTTTTGAGGGTCATTGCCGAGGGCCAACAGACTGCTCACTGGATACCCTACGTGAGGTGAGTGTGAATGATGGGCCAGGACTTTCTTGTCCTCCCAGCATAGCATCATCACCCCAGGCCTCACCCCGGTTGTCCCCAAGTAGTATCTCGGGACCACCTCGCTCTCCTCTCCCGGCCTCCACCCCCATGGCTATGCCATCACCTCCTGCCACAACCACTCCTATAGGTGGCCTTCCTCCGTCCTCATCTGTGGCATTTAGCACTGCCACTGCCAGTACCACCAGTGTAACCCCTGGGACCAGCACTCCTCCTGGCCAGAATAGTTTGTTTAAACTTGATTCAAGAGGGGCCATTATGTTGCCCCAAGCTCCTCTTCCTCCAACCTCAGATGCACGAGGGGACGAGGAGCGACCTTTCAAGTGTCAGTTTTGTCAAAAAGGTTTTAAGGGCCGGGAAAACCTGAAGCTTCACATACGTACTCATACTGGAGAGAAGCCGTATAATTGTGGTGTTTGTGGCAAGGCATTTGGTGGCCGCTCTGATATGAATCGTCATCTGCGCATTCACACTGGCGAAAAGCCATATCCATGTAAAGTCTGCGGAAAGAAGTTTGCTCGTGCAGACTACCTGTCAAAGCACATTACCACGCACCTCGGGGTTCCATTTGCCAAGCCAGTGCATAGTTTGCAACAAAGTCTTCAAAATTTAGAAAATATGCAAAATCTACAAAATCTACATAAGTTACAAAATATGTCTAATGAATAATACCAAAATTTTCCCCAAATATTTAAGAAGATAAATTTTTATATATATATTTACATTCTTATAATAAATTAGTTGATATTGTAAGCACTAAAAGTGCCACTCCTGCTTATAAAGCAGTTAAATCAAAGGTTTTGAACCAGTGACAGTAACTGTGTTACATACCTAGTTTTTTAAATTTAGGTATTGATATTGTTGTCATATTTCTTATTCTCTAAAGAGATTAAAACTAAGTAGTTGGCTAGTGGTATATGAGGGTGAGCAGGCCAGGGGCACATCTGCAGCGTTGAGTATCCTTGTGATCTAGTCACTGCCCAGTGTTGCACGCAGAGCTTCACATCGTCTGCTGTGCTGACCATGAATATTTCAAGCCCAGTTACCTCTTTTATTATGTATTAATATCATTTAGATTGATTGGTGTTCTTGAGGCACTACTGTGCTTCCCATCTCAATATTCATATATTTTTATTTTGAGATTGCCCAGTGATGTAGACTGGGCTATGAGGCTTGAGGTCATAGTACAAGGTAGGTTAGTGTGGGCATGGGTTGTATCCAGTGCCCTATGGATTTGCTCTCCCTCTTACCACCAAACCATCTACACCACCTGCGTCACCTGGCCGCTTCCCAGTGCGACATGACTGCCAAAATCACCTCATGCCTACCTGCAAAGTCCCACTTTGTTCCCTCTCCATTGTTCTTTCCTAAACCCTCTTGATTTAGAGCGATGGCAGGGGCATGGGGCCTTGAACCTAACCAAGGTCAGTCTGGAGACCCGAGGTTGCCTCGCTATGGTCAGTGTTAGGCAATAGCTGTGCACATAGCCACAGGTGTATAACTATGTACTGGACTGTTTTTGCTGTGGAGGTTTCAAGCCTTCTCTATTGTCATTGTGGTCTGGTGTTGCGGAGGTTGCCTGACCTGTATACCCACCCCAGTGGATCATAATGGTGCTAGCATCAACTTTTGTGTGCACTTACCTGGTGAATACACATTGATGACCTCTTACTCGAATACCTAGGTGTGCTTTCCCTAAGTTGGAACTGAAAAGGGGAAAATGGCTCAGAATGATAGTTGTAGGTATTTAGTGTGGGGTTACCAGAGTGAGTGAGAGCCAGCCACTGGTGGTCCTTTGGGGCCTTGGTGGGATGTAGGGTGGGCTGGTGTTAATTGTAACAGTCTGGCTTATGACATGCCGGCCGGACTCTAAACTACTTGCTCGTGATAGTGTCAAGTACATACCATAGAGCATTTTTTGCACTGAATGGAAAGTTGACCAAGTCAACTAAAATTGAAAGCAGAGCTTGTTTATGGCATAAGTAACTGTTGAATTTTATTTGTACCATACCACAGATGTGTCCCTAGTGTTATTGATAGAAATTAGGAATACTGTAGGTGAGCCTAGCTCGTTAAACTGTAGCTTTTAGTCCTCCACCTGTTCTTTCCTGTGTGCATCACCTGTGACCGTAGAGGAGGCACGCGAGTCACATCCCACACACCTTTCATCTCTGTCTTTAACTCTTTCACACCTCATCCTTTTCTTAGTTTGACAAACTTTTCTTGTCTTTCAGTTATGAAACTATGTCATGATTGACAGGGCAACATTGTCAGTCAAACCTTAGATCTGTCCAGCTATGGTAATAAATGGATTTTAGGAATTACCATTGATTTAAATTATTGTGAATTTAAATTTATGCAGTAGGCATGGTAAATTCAATACTGATCCATGTTTGGCTCTGGGGAAGTTCAGAAGTTGAATGGATTAATGTTTGGCTGAGATTGTTGCAATTGAGCCTTGGCTCTTGAGTGAGTGCAAGTTTTAGTGATGTAAGGTCAGCCAAGCTGCGACTGAGGACGGCATGTTAGGAGGAGCTACACCACATGCACACCTTGTTGGTCTGTGATATTGTGAAAAGTTTGTTGGGTCCCATGTGCTGCCTTCCATAAGGGTTTGTGGGCAGCAGCAGGTAGGGGGCACCCACATTTCATGTCCTGAAGGAAAATTGTGTTAGGCTGAGAATTCCTTAGAATTCATGTGTTAATGACTAATGTCTGTTACCAAAATGAGTCATGTAATGACAAGTTGATTGTTCTTTGTAGCATTTGAAATGCTGAAGTGCTTTTTCCAGTTACTGGATGGTAGTTATTTGTTTAAATGAACTGAATGGTAATTCAGTTAAGTAGAATGTGGCACTACAAATCTTCAAGCACCAATGCAATAGCAGCAGAAAGTGTTGTATTACCTTATGTAGGTATTATGTTAGTCTGATGTTAATTTCATGTGGGGAGTTGCTAATCTGTTTTTATTAATTTTCCCTGTAGTGGTAAGCTGGTGATAAGTCAAAGTGCCTTGTGACTTGTGATAAATTGTGGATGGAGGGGCATGCTTGCTCTCTCATTTGAAAATAATTGCCAAGTTCCTGAATACATGGGGATCAATTGCTGTAACTTTTCTTTTTAAGCTTACTTTACAATGTTATGATTATGTTGATAAAATTTTTCTTAATGTTCAATCTTACGCTTAAATTTTTGACATGTAGTGTACTTGTATTTTTTGTATGATGGTATTAGTAATTTTTTCATTCTTGTTAGGCCACTTGGTGCTTGATGCATTGGTTCTGCCACATTCAGAATGGCAATATAGAACTGCTAGATTTTGGTGTCTGGTAATATTTTACAGGAGCCTCTTGAGTGAAGGAGGTGTTGTTATTACCCATGAAGATACAATGTGCATGTAACCATTATTGGGAAATAACCATTTGAGACACAACTTGAGGCCCTTCCATGACAGGCAAAGTGGATCATACTCAACAGCAGCATCAGAGCAACAGTGAGGCATCAGTCAGGTTCAACCATAGCCGCAGAATGTAACAGTGTAGCAGCATTGTTGTCAGTGGTGTAACTACAATGGCAATTTTCACAATTTCTAAACTACTTATAGGTAATAAATGTGTCCAAATTCAGATCTTGATAGTTGGTCTTCATGGAAGTTAAAATTGTTTGTGCAATCAAACCTCGTTGATTGATAGTGGTTTGTTGCAAGATTGTATTCATAAATGTTTTTGAGTTAATATATTGGCAAAGCCCCATGTAAAGGCTACAAGAAGTTGTGCAAAGTGTGACTTTACCAATGAAGCAGAGGATAAGCCACAGTGAACCCTCCACAGTGTAACATAAGGCTGATGTGGCCGTCCCGGGAGCTGTCGAAAGTCCAGGCACCTGGGACATCAGTATGATCAAAGCTAATATCTCCTTTTAGTTTAGCAGATAATTCTTCATACCAGTTTTGTGGCAAGATTTTTTTACCTGACTCCTTTATATAAAGAGGATTTTTATAATGTCATGTCTTACAGGAATCCTAATCTAACCTTGTTGTTATTTCAAAACCCAAACAATATTTGACATGGTTCCTATTGATGTCCCATTTTATCCTGTTATGGTGTACAAATCAACTCCTGTGGATATGTACCAGATATCTGCAGCATTTACAAGCTCAAGACCACACAGCCACTACTCGCTTTTCCATTTGTAAGTGAACCACAAACCAGGACTGCATTATGCAACAGCATGGTTCACTGGTGACTGTTGTGTTAGTACCACATCTAGCTGCCCTCTTTTAATAGATTCCTGTGACAGCTTCTCGGGATGCCTGCATGAGGTTCAACAAACTCCACTTGATATGAGGACGCAACAGTGCCTCCACCATGTGTTCAAACCAACAGATGGCTGCTGTGAGTTCCTCAATATGCTACCAGCAATTTGGAAAAAGTATATTGGGCATTGTGGGAACTAGGCATTTGATTGTAAATACCTGTGATGACAAATTTTTACATGATCTTTCAGTTTTTAAATGATGATAGGTAACTTGTACTTCTTTTATATGAGAATAGTTGAGCAATATTCTTTATATTTCAGTGCCCAGTTTCCAGTTCTCAAATTGTTGTACTGCACTGGTAGAGTGTTCAGGGAATCACAATGGCTTGCAGAATTGTACAATAGCTAGTTGACAACCAAGGAGGTGACTCAATGAAATTTACCATCAGTTGTGAAATATATTTTATCATCTAACCCCTGTTATAATTTGGACTAAGTGTATAGTAGAGTTTCTTCAGTATACCAAAAAATTCATATACAACATATTTGTTTTTATATGTATTTGAAAGTGTGTGTGTGCGTGTGTGTGTGTGTGTGTGTATGTAATATGTATATGAAATCCCTGTAAGTTTGAAGGTGAATAAATTGTATGTATATATATACTTATACTGGAACATATATATGTATATATAAAATATATATATATGAACGTATATGTTGTATGGATTATCTGATTTTTATGCAACTTTGGGGCATGATTTATGCTGGTTGGTGTGTTCTATGTTTGATTTCATTTAGATCAAAACTTATTCCAATACCTAATTGCATCTACCAGCATTTCAAAAACTTTAAGAATGAAATTATTAAGCTGTGTATATATATATGTTTACATGAATAAATATATACATTCGATACACACACACACACATAAGCATTATACCAGATTCCAATTTCTTGTTACACTGCGACTTGAAATTCACCTTCAGTGAGATTGTATCATTGTCATTGGACATGAAGGATTACAGTTTCTTTAGGAACTTTTCTCTCTGTGGGAATCTATCATTTCCTAGCACCTGATTTGAATTCAGCCTTTGAAACTGCAAGAACCCCATAAAAGGAGTCCTGGGTTTGTATGACATATAACCTTTGAACTTTGTTGTGGAGGTCACCGGGGAGCATTTCTTTCTTCAGTCCTCTTTATTCCTTCTTATTTGACTTACCAACATCTCATCCAAAGCACACAGTGAAAGTCCTGTCACAGTCAGGTGACCATACAGTTATATCACAGCACCCAGATACCAGTCAGACTACAACAAACATGCAACATTACATCACACAGTTAGAAAGCTAGATCACCCTCAACAGAATTGCAATCCACTGACACACAAATCCAACCTACACCCTCCCATAACCCTCGGTGTTAATCACTTCCACCCAGTAGAACTCTAACCATACTAGGTATTATATATGACATTTGCACCCCACACCACAAACATGATTACAGACCACAAGCAAACTCATTGCCCACATAATACTTACCGATACCAGTTTTGGATAGAAAAGAATCCCTTAGTATCCTCTAAAAATCTTGCATTTGCTTCACCTCCCTGGTCATCCACCGTGTCGTAACCAAATGTCACTAAACTGCAGGCCGCGCAACGTTTTTCTGGCTGACTTGCAAGCACAAACACTCAACTCCTTCAAAGTGAAAGAAAAATACTAAAGGTATAATGTCACTTTGAGATGCTCCTCCCACCTAAATCACCATAACCAGCTAGCAACCCCTAAGTAGAAATATGATACTCCTGCTTCACACTTCAGCACTCACAGATCCCCCTTCCTCACTAATGGCATTGACTAAGCACATACGCTTCGTAATAAGTCAACAAGCACTAAACAACTACCAATTTGATATTCTACCCCACCAGACATAAAGTCATCAGAAAATGCACTCCCCAGGCATGTAAGAGTGAACTTTCCTACATACTTTCTGGACACCATCCATCTCAGCAACACTATGAACACAGATTCAACATATCTCAGGTCCCATCATGACCAAGATATAATATCTATTAACTGTTTTACACGCACCTTACACAGACAAATACTCTTCACCACACTTCTTGTCATGTGGTCATGACTGATGGCTGAGACCAGCTTCCTGTTTGCTGTTGGAACTTTGTAAATGGGGTTCCTGGGATAGGATATATATTATTTTTTTCATTATACTTAATCACCATCTCCCGTGTTATAAAGATAGCACAAGGAAACAGACAAGGAACAGCCCAACCCACCCACACACACATGTATATACACAAACGCCAACACACATATATATACATACATAAATATACATTTCACCGTATACATACACAGACATATGCATATATATACACATGTACATATTCATACTTGCTGCCTTTATCCATTCCCATCGCCACCCCGCCACACTTGAAATAGCATCCCCCCCTCAGTGAAGTAGCAACAGGAAAACAAAAAAAAGGCCACATTCGTTCACACTCAGTTTTTAGCTGTCATGTGTAATGCACTGAAACCACAGCTCCCTGTCCACATCCAGACCTATCCATGATTTACCCCAAGCACTTCACATACCTTGGTTCATATATTGACAGCACATCAACCCGGTATACCACATCATTCCAGTTCACTCTGTTCCTTGCATACCTCGCACCTTCCTATATGTTCAGGCCCCGATCACTCAAATCTTTTTCACTCCATCCTTCCACCTCCAATTTGGTCTCCTGCTTCTCCATGTTCCCTTCACCTTTGACATATTTCCTCCTTGCCAATCTTTCCTCACTCATTCTCTCCATATGTCCACACCATTTCAACACACCCTCTTTTGCTTTCTCACTCACACTTTATTTCCACACATCTCCCTTACCCTTTCATTACTTACTCGATCAAACCACCTCACACCACATATTGTCCTCAGACATTTAATTTCCAACACATTCACTCTCCTCCGTGCAGCCCTGTCTATAGCCCATACCTTGCAACCATATAACATTGTTGGAACTACTTTTCCTTCAACCATACCCATTTTTGTTAAAAAATCACATTCTGTCCTTCCACACATTCTTCATCTCTCCCAGAACCTTTGCACCTCTCTCCT